>VZTH01011106.1:92115-178912 GCA_013397815.1 Aleadryas rufinucha
AAAAAAAAAAAAAAAAAAAAAGAAAGGAATTATTAAGCAAAAAGTTTCCAGAGTGTGTTGGCTGAGGGACTGCTTTCTACTGAAAACAGTCCTAAGGTTAAAATTTGGAGGAGCATGTAAGAAATTCCATTTATTAAATGCAGTAATGCTAATTAATTCTTCATGTATGTAGGCTCAGCTGAAATTGATAAAAAATCTTGAATTAATGTTAAAACGTGCAGTTCAGTTGGGAGATCCTGGTGTGATTCAGGTTGTTTGTGCAACCCAGTGGAATTTGTGCTTACCACTTCTACAACACAATTTGCATCAACATGTGCGAAAGCCATTGCTCTCAGTTGCTGGTGTCCTTGAAGAGATTGACAGGTAATTTTCAATGCTACATACTTTTTTGAAAGGCCTCAAAGCATCAAAGTCGTTTAAAAGCTCAAGTTCTGTGACATTAAGTGTCTGAAAATTTTCCACTAGCTTGTAATAGATGCATGTCTGTACATTGGATACATTTCCCTATTAATCATTTAAATATGGGTTCCTTTCAGGCAAAATCTCACACAGTTTAATGACCTGTAACAAATATTGAAATATTTTAGGAGCTTAAAAATACTCTAGTTAATCAAAATTATGTGAGAAAATTCCAAAGCTGCAGTATATGTGTTGGAATGTGGTTTAGATTCTTGTGTTAACATCACTATTGTTGGTTAAGAAAATAAAATTCAAAAAATTACCTTTGAAAAAACAGCATGGCTTCTGTATTATATGACAAATAAGACACTTCTTGCAAGATACTGGTTTTGTATCTTTGGTGATACTTCTTTTTAATTGAAAAACCTACTGTATTCATAAAATTTATTATTTCTTGTGGTATATTCTTGTATTTGCTATTTTGCTGTACTTAACCTTAAGCACCTAAATATTTTCACCTTTTTTGTTAATTTGAATCAGACAAGTAAACATTGCTATTTGGTACTTACTTGAGTTTGGACCTATGCATCACCTGACTGTTAAGAACAGAGATCAGAACTTTTGCAGTAGAATGAGTTGCAATTGACGCAATCTGCCATTTGAGCAGGACAGTAGGTGGTTTCTGATGCAACTATTGCAGAGGAAGGTGAGGCATCTAGTTTCAGTGTTTTTAAAATGGTTTTTTTTAGTTGCATAAAGAGTAGGTATACACAAGCATGAAAGCACTGTATTGTATTACTGTACTGTTATTCAAGCATTTCTTATGCTTTCTATATAGAGAGTGCAAGATCAGCATAGGCAACTTTGAAATTTGTACTAAATGTTAGTAATGACAATTTTTCTCTAAAAGCTTGCAGGTGAAATTTTGTGTAGGATTAGGGTTTTGGGGTTTGTCACATCTATATTCTTAACAATCCAGTACGCTCAGCCTCAACTCTGATGTGCTACTGTCACAAGAGATTGAATGAAGTCACTTGTCTCTATTAATTTGCCTGTCTGAATTTTTGTTTTGATTGCAGCATTTATTGTGGCTAGTTTGGTCCTCAGGAAAAGGGTGATATTTCCTCAGTCAGGCTGGCTCTGATGTGGACATACATTAGTTCTGTGTCATAATATTTGATAGGCTTGAAAACCTTTCTTCTCTGTCTTTTTCATAACATTGCTTTAATTTATCTGAGTTTTTGTTTTTCTTCCTGAAAATAATCTGAAGTAGCATGTACAGCTCTGAACTGTCATGAACAGCTTCCTGGGGCAGGTGATGGATAGGGAGCCAAGTGTACCTGAGACTGGATAACGTGCGGTTTTTGGTGAAAACATGCCAGCACCATAGGGTGGTGTCAACCACACCTGGGTAGAGACAGTACTTAGAGTGAATGTGTATGCCTGAGGTGAGCCAAATCTTTAAAAGAGTTGAGCTAATGGAACTAGGGCTAGACTTTTAGGAGTATTACTTAAATGCTAGGAACAGAGAATGAACTTTTGTCAAAAGTCATTATTCAGTACATTATCCTTTCTCTGGCAGTTAACTACTTTTTAAAACCTCTTCACTTGATTTGTCCAACTAAGCCGTACTGAAAAAGAGTTCTACAAATATATAAAGATCAGTTAGTCCACTAGACGTGTTGCTTTCTCCTGCAGGGTTGATGAAAGTAATATGCAGTTAAATTTTCTTATTAATTTCAATTAAAAAGGTATGATAGTGAAAATTAAAGAAACAAGTCAGTTAAAAAGGGAATATAAATTTTAATAGTAGAGTCACTTTCAATTATTGAGTTTCACCTTTGGATGAGCTTTAGGTCTAAGAATTTTAGTGTGCCTTATTTTAACAGTTTACACTTAAATTTGTAATCCTTAGCATGTTGATTTTGTTGCGCTGCCAAGTTCATATGGAAATAGCTCGTATTGAAGAAGATGGGGATAGACTAGAGGCTGCTCTGGAACATTTGCAAAAAGCTATGCACCTGAACAACAGTGGGCAGTATCAAGAACATCTAAGACTGAGTTTTAACCGCCTGCGTTTGAGTGCTATGCTGTATGAATCACCTGAGCATCTAGAGGATCAGGCGGTAATGTTGATTGAACAGGTAAGCATGAAAAGTAAGGTCTGTAGCTGGAATAGGCTTTCTTATTAAATTCCAGCAGAGGAGAGACAGCTGTTTAATAGAACTGCATATTAGTAGAGCCAGCATCAGTTTGTTTTGAGCAAACTGTCTTTGCTTTGTTGCCTTGAAGTGGTCATGCTGCTTCACGTCTGAAGATTGAAGACCTTCAGTCTGAAGATTGTAATAGGGGATTTTTTCCCAGTTATTTCAAAGCTTATTTCTTGGGGGAAGGTAGGGAGTTGTTAATTAGCAGAAATACCAGCAAAAAATTAAGCTTATTAGCAGTTGTCAATAATTAGGATTTCATTGCATGAAACGGTGTTTTATTTAATGAGAGGCAGTGTCCAAATTGCTAAACGTCCTAGCTGGCTATGAGATGAATCAATATTATGTGACACTTAGAAATGCCATTAAATAATATACTCTATAGTCACAGTGTAGTCACTGTCAAGAGTTACTGCATCTAATTCTGCTGTGCTGCCTTAGCACGTGGACAAAAATCATACTGGCAACTGATTGTTTTTCTAGTTTAAATGCTTTTCCATGCAAGCTTACTCTGTTTAAATGTTGCTTTTAAAAAATACAGACCTCCTCTGACTTTGGCTAGTTCTTTGCAGATCAGGATATTTTTAATATTTTGTAGCAATTCCTAGTTACTGCACACTGGATATGTTACTGTTGGTTGTAAATAAATACTATTCTTTGTTTAAGAAGGTATAACATAATGTCAGGTTATATACTGAGGAATATACTGTAAAGATTCATGAGAAGTATGAACAGTACTTCATATTAAATTATCGGTGGTGTAATCATGTGAATATCAACAGAAGTTCCACAGTCACTTTCAATGACAATAATACTGTAGGGTGATGTGTAAGATACCTAAAGATACACAAGTCCTATAGGTATTTCTTTGGTAGTAGCAAGTTATATGATATGTATTCCGTTATGTTTAGTAAATAAGATCTAGTTGGAATATAAAATGAACAATGAGTTCTTTTCTTTATATAGGCTAAAAGGGGAAGACAAAAGGATAATGCGAGGAAAAAGAGATCCCTTCTGGTAAATGCAGGTCTTGCATTAGCTCCTGACACATTTCAAATAGTCCTTGACAGTGAAAAAGAAGCTAAAGGTAAAGTATGTATGTGTGACTAACAGTTACTACACTTAGCTTTGCACACTCTTGAAGGCTGGACATAGCATCTAGTGGCAACATATAGGGAATATTGCAATACAGATGAAGTGATAGTTCTGCTGAATTCTGTAGCAGACTTCCTACCATTTTCATTAGGGATTTAAAAGTTGTATGGTGATACTGGAAAAGGTGTTGATTTCCCCTCCAAATTCATTTGAATCTTACTGTTGTGCACTGTAAGTAGTTCTATTTTCACTGTGTACAATTCATGAATGTTATTAACCAAGGTCATTTTTAAGTGGAGTTTTCAGAAATTTCACCCAATAATACCCTATTTTAATTACATTGGGGTATTCTTTCTATAATGTGATTATCTTTCTCTTCTAAAATCTTGCTTTTGAGAGCTCTAGTTTTGCACAGAGATTTAGGTGTGAATTCATTATTTGCTTTCTAAAACATGGAACATAAATGGCACATTCCTTATGCCCCAAACAGCTTCAGTTTTTGATTATACAGCCTCTGGTTGAGGAAAAGTCGTAGGCAACAGACTTTCCAGATTGCTTAAATTGTTTTGTTTTATCTTAGCAATAAAACAAGTGTGTGTGTGACTTATTTTAGTAACTTTGAGTAGACCCAGTGTACTCCTGCAGTAGAGATTATGCTGGAGGAAGGGAATGCTACAGAAAGAGTCCTGTTGCTTCCAAAGCAGCCTGTTTGTGCTGTGGAAGACCATGCAGTTCTCTCAGGCCATCTGTTCAGCCAGGCCACAAAGTTTACCTTGCATATCCTCGTTTCAGACTTGATCAACTAATCACTTACAAGCCAGAGTCTTATTTACAGATCAACTATTGCACTCTGTGCAGTCTTTATAAGAATGTCAAAACTATGTTGCTGGAAAACATTTTCATACATTACTTAAAGTGATAAAATGCATTGTATTTGTGAAATTAAGAGAATTAAAATCATGGACATCTCTTTGCTTTTAAATTTTGACTTGAAAACTGTACAATTACTTTTGAAGTTCCTCAGAATAAATCTTAGCACACATTAGCCTTCCAGGTTGAGTCATTAAAATGAGTGAGATTATTACAACATTGAAACTATTACAAGACTTCATTTGACACAACATTTTATAAAACCTCTTCTGTCTGCATTATGTTAGGGACCCTTGCTTAGATTCAGGTGAATGTATAAACTCATTGGATTTTCCAATCAAGTCAAATTACTTGTATTCTAATGCAAAGCATGTCTTCTCTCTCATTACACTAAAAAAAAAAAAAAAAAAATCTCTTTTTGAGGTAATTTTTTTCCTCAGGGAGCCAGCTTCTTTCTCCCTTGCATCACTTTTCTGTGCTGGTTATTTATTTATTAATATTTCTGCCTAATACCTTGTTGACTAAGTAAAATGAAAGTCAGTATTCTCAAAAGAAAACAAAACAAGTTGATTAAAAATGTTTGAATAGATAAACCTTCTTAAAATTCAGCATGAATGTGTATTTTACATATTGCATCGTTCACTTGCTCTTGAATGAATCTGACTAGAACAATGCATGTTCTGTCAGAAAAGAGGTGCACTTGAGATATTTGGGTACTAAACAAACATAGATCAGTTTTGGATGGGACAACTTTCCTGTATCTCAAGATACGGGAAAAAACCAAAATAGATGGTGGTGGGGTACAGTTTTTTTCATGTTGGTTGGTTGATTTGGGGAAAGCTTGAAGAAATGAGAAAAGGGCTGGATTTTGAGTGTTTCAGCAAGAAATTATGAATCAAATTGTTTGCTGTTTATGTGGATTTTTGAATATATAAAAACTACCTTTAATTTTTATTTCTTTGCCAAGTTTCCTCAGGTAATAGTCAAATAAGCTACCTCTGTGCAAAAGCCCAACATCATACTAAAAATGTGGAGAAAGTTGATGAACATTTGAAACACTTAAGAAACGAAAATGGCAGAGAGAGGTAATTGCTATAGACCAGAAGTGTCTCTTTCATCTTTTGTAGAAGTCTCTAAGAGGAGAGGTTCTGTCTCACAGGTTAAGTTACTGGATGGTACCTTGTAAGAGGCTGAATATTTCAGCTTCTGGCAATGCATTGAAGCATGTGTATAATTTCTTGTCCAAAAAGGTCTGTTTCTAATCTGCTTTCTCACATGCACACTTAAACTTACCTGTTCTATTGATGTGAGCCCAACATACAGAGGGACGGGCGGATTAAGGCTTGTACTTGATGCAGAATCGAAACTTGCAAGTGTCTTTTTAGATCCTTGTACCACATCACGTGCTACAACGCTTTTGGTAAAAAAACCCTAAGTAGTCCATTCTGAGAGTCAGAAAGATTAATGTGTAGAAAAATGACAGGTTTCATTTTGACTATTTATATATCATTTTGTCATTCTTAATTTAAAAGGATGTTGACTTCTTTGCTGCGTTAAAAATTCCTGTGATGAAATTTAAAGGCAGTTGTTTTCTAAAAGATTTTAAACCCAAACTTGTTTTCAAGACTTATTTTTAAATTCTCAACATTAATTTTGAAATATTTCGTTTACTTTATGAGATAGAAAATGAGGATTGTCCACACATTTTGAAATTTCAGTATAATTACCATCCAAGGCAAGAATTTTGTCTCTTGATATGCTGAGGAGATTCTTTTTAATTAATAAAGTAATAGTGTTACCTTTGCTACTGACAAGAAATCTTCCATTTATTAATTTTGATTAGATGTAGTTTTTTTTCCTGATGGCCATCATTGTTGACATGATTGTTTTTGTCGATCCTGAACTGTGGAACCTAATGCTGCTTATTAACTAATTTTATTTATGCTTTTTTTTGGGTAGAATTGTACTTTGGGCAGATTTGGCAAAAGTTGCACGTAAACAGGAAGTGTGGGATGTCTGCCGTGCAGCATGTAGATTTTGCCTCTTGTATGATGATATTTTGTTTAGGGAGGCAACAGAGCATAAAATAAGTAAGTGACAAATTATTTTGAATGTTGTAAGGAACTTTTTAATCATTTATTGAAGTTACTAAAGTAAAAAGGAGTCAGACAATATTGTTTTCTTTCCTCCCATTCCCCAAGTTCCCTGAGTGTCTTTTCTGTCACTGCATGTTGGCATACATGGAATATTCCTTCTACTTCCAAATCTAGAAATCAGTCATTATGTTTTTTTGTAGAAGCTGTCAGAAGTGTTTCACCAGTGCTGTAGAGAAGCACTTCTATGAAATACATCTACCTATCTTAAGAACACAGGAAAATCCCCTAATGGTCATCTAGGTCCATATCATTCATGCGTGAGGGAGCTGCAGAAAAATGGGTTGTTAGTCACTTTGTATGAGGCTCACATGTTAACATTTTTTACTCTTTAATCCCCTCTTAGTGAGTGGATCCTCTGAGGTATCCAACGTTGTACTTTGTTCCTTGAGGGTCTCCTGGAAACCTGCCACACGTTAAGAGTTTTTAACTTGGGGGAAAAGCATTTTCAAATCACTCTCTGCTTGCTGGCTTTTAAAGTTTGTTTTGTCAGGGAGCTCATAAATCTCACATTTAAGAATAGATGAAATGGTTTTTCTTTTCTCTAGCCACTGTTAATTGAACCTATTCCATATTGTTTCCAAGGTCCACTTAAAATAGGACAATAATTTGCCATTTTTCTTTCAGAAGTTCTGCATCTTCTGACTAGCCATGTTTAATCTTTTGTCTTCTTTCCAAACTAAAGGGAAAAATAAGTACACTTACCAGAAACTGAAGGCAACCATGTGCCAAAAGTGTCATGAGTAGAAACTGGTGTGTTCTTACAAACTTTGTGTTCATATTAAAATAATCTTAGTCCTTTCTCTTTGTTATTAAATTGAATTTTAAAATTATTATTATTAAACTGAATTATTAAAAAGAATGCTGTTTTTTCTCTTCACTGATGTATGTGTTACCAGAAAGTCAACCCAGTCCATGATTCAAACACACAAAGACTTTAGCCTCTGCATAATTCAGTTCCATGCTCCACTTCCATTAATGCAATAAAATTGAACTAGAGGCCATGGAGTCTATTCATTCTGCAATTTCAGTATGCATATTATGATTGGAGCAAGTTATTTGCTGCAAACATTGAAGGTTATGCACAAATGCAGCAAAATCACAGGTAACGAATGCCTCAGCACTGCTTGAGAACAGGTTCTGAGCGCAATAAATGGTACTAATGAAAAAATTAGTTGCTTGAAATAGTTAAAAATCTTTTCTTGCTAACTATGTCTTGTGAATTTAAGAATATGTAGGGATTTGTAAATTTAAAAATGAAGATTATGATTTGCATGGAAATAATAATGGGTTTATTTATTTTTAGCACAGGAGAACAAAGATAATGCAACTGTGATGGTCGATGGTCAAGGTGACAGCTTATCAGGAGAATCATTGCTACCTGCTAAATCCTTCTCTTTTGAAGCAGATTTACTCAGAACACTAGCAGAAATAAGATTTATTAATGCAGAGGTAAAGAAATTACACAACTGTCACTCATATTTGTTTAGTTTTGTTTTATATACAAATCTTGAAGAACTGGAATTTTGAGTTTAGTTATTTTCTATCTCCCTAGGAAGTAAAGGAAGAAGTGGCTTCATGAAGCAATTTTATCAAAATACTGTGCAAAAGTAACTATAGCAATAGTTTTAGTGCAGGTGCTGATAACACTTTTTTACAAGAGATTCTACTGTAAATCTTTGACATCTGACATTACATTTCTGGATCCTTAAGGTTCCAGCATGATTTAAAAACTTACACATATAAATTATGGTTTTTTTCTCCATGTAATTATTTAGTAATATTAGCTGTAGACAATTTTAAGATTATGAAGTACTAAGCATTGAATTTCATATAGCTGTACATGCCTGTACAACATTTGAAAAAGCATTTTGTATTTTTTACTTTTTGAAGAGGTAACAGCACTAATAGGAAGTCATAGTCTCCTTTTACAATGATAACCTGGGTAGATAATTTATTTCTCTGTGTCTTTTCAGGCAACTGTTCATTTATTAAGATTGCAGGGAATCGAACTGAATGATCGTGCTGTACCTCCAGAAGCTACAAACCAGTGTCATCCAGGATGTGTTTCATATCTTCCTGAAAGTGATCCAGAATGGAAAACGTACAGGTGCTTTTCCATAACACGTATTAAGACCTAGGAACTCTTAACAGATCATTATCATCAGACACAGATGATAATTGCAAAAGCTATTTCTCCTTAGTAAAATTCATTGTCACCAGATTCTTCATTTTTGTAGGTAGTCATGGGAAATGGAAAAAGGATCTCAAAAAATAGTTTGAAGTCTTTTTTCTTAGGTTTTCTTTCATTCTGGAGCGTGGATTTTATTTTTCATTTAACATTTATTTCTCTGAAACTAGAAGCTAGTATTCCAAGCTGCAAAACGATTAAATCGTTGTATATTGACACTTAGATCATTAAATTCTGTATTTAAAAATATTTTTCCCCAAATCAAAAAGCTCTTTGTCTTGCTTTATAGCTCCTATATATATAATGAGTTTGTAGTACTGAATGCACATGATGAATTTTTTCAGTTTGCAAATCCAGTGTGTTCCATCCAATCAACTGAAATGAATTTGGGAGAGTAGAATATAGCAAGTACTGTTTTTTACAGTCTTGGTCTGACACGATTATTTCTTGTGAAGGAGAAGAGTGGGGAGAGAGATTTCTGAAGATGATGCTTAGACTCTCTGCTGTTCATATTCATAGTAATATTAGCCTTGCTGTTACAGTGGTCATTTCCTGAGAGAGCAGGATGACAGAGTTGTGTCCCTAGGTCTGTTCATTAAGTCTGAAAATTAAGTAAAGTTTCTCACACTGTCTGCTTGCAAATGTTCAGTAGAACGGGAAAAAATATAAACTGATCAGAGCCAAGGGGCAAAGAAGATGAGAGCTCTGTTCCAAAATTTGCTACTAGCTATTTTTGAATTTACCTAATTGGATTAAAAACCCATAGAAAAAAAGCACTTCGGTCTACTGTGTCCTGTACCATTGTTGACATAGTAATAACCAGTGTCAGTTTGTGCTTTTGACTTTATGACTTTGTAACCATGGCCATTCTGTATGATCATTCAAGACTGTATTTTTAGTATTGTTTTCTCTTAGTAATAGTACATTTTGATAACTAAGAAAGGAAGGAAATAAAGTTATTGAAAGAAAGTTATTGCATAGACTGTGAAAAAAATGATATTCTATTTAAAATGAATACAGCATTTCAGAGCACCTGGAAATGTCTTTGAGTGCAAGAACACATGCAGTTTTAAGTAAAAGAGACACGTCCTTAACTCTCAGATGGCATGCCTCACTTACATCTATATTCAAGTAGAGCCTTGACATGGTTATTTAATGATTTCTGGCACTGATGGGTGGATTCACACGTGCATTCAAAAAGCCTGAACATGTGGGTGAAACATGAACCATAAACACCATTTTTTAAGCTAATAGCATTTTGAATGTCAGAGACTACTAATTTTATGTTGATACTACTTCCTTTTCTGAACCATCTTCTCATCCAAGTAAAATATAAGTCAGTGGATGAGGACTTAATAAATGCAACTGAAAAGTAATTAAATTTTTGTTCTTGTTGTTGGTTGAGATGCAGTATTGCATATTTAACCTTACAATATAATTTCTCCTAGTGTTGAAGCTATGGAATAACAGCTTCTTTATACTAATTCTATAGTTTATGGATAGACAACTTATCTCGGTATGCTATGGAAAACTTCCAACGTGCAGCTGAAATAGGAGAAGAATTGAATGAAGCCTGGATTGTTCACAATGCTGTGGTGTATATCTTAAATTACAACAGACATCTGATTTCTTCAGGAAGACAGAGAGACATAATTGAGTATCTGCAGACTCTTCTTGCAGCCATCAAGACTGTTGGGCATGATGGGTAAATTCAGATGTTTGGATATGAACATACTCTTTTTTCTAAAACATAGAAAATGTTATTGCAAACATTGAAAGTCACTTAGTGCTGTGAAATGTTTATTACTGGCTTTCGGTGGTAGTGAAAGAGCCTTGGTACATATAGAATAGCTCAGGAGGTAAACTGTGAAAATTAAATGTTAATCCTTTCTGTTTGTTCTTTGTTCTTTGTTACTATACACTGTCAGCCATGCTAACTTTAGACCAATCAATATTACTATCTTTTCATTGTGCAATAGCAACATGTGCATGCGAAATAGCATTTTGTTAAGTTAGTCAGAAAATTGGGAAAATTCTCTTAGACTCTGGATTTGCACAACAGCTGAAAATGCACTTGCTTGCTGTCAGTTTGCTGAACTTGAATTATATTGTAAATATACTTCATTGCAAGTATTTCTAACTAGCGTAGTGTGATTATTACTGGTTCTGAAATAAGAGAAAATAGAAAACAAAAGAAATAAAGGGAATGTGCACATAGTAGACCATGAAATTGGGAACATAAATTCCACAGTGGTTTAGAGAAATCCTGTTCTGCAGTAAATGCAGTGAGAAAATGATTGACCATTGTGGAGTAGATACTTTAGTCAAAGTCTGACTGTGGGACAAAATCCTAGATATTTTGGCACTTCATTGACAGTGACCTCATCACTAGGTAGAGTAAGGATCAGCAGCAAAGTCTCTTTTAACAGTACTGGGGAATAAAATCTAAATTTCAGTTTGTGCAGAGATGAAGACTGGTAATACCTGCTTATTAATTCTGATACTTACATCAGTATGTACTAGCAATAATCTCTTAGATGCAATTAGATTTATGTTTTCTCAAAAAAAAAAAATTGCAGCTTGCCAGTGGATTGGCGTGACAACCATAAAAAATGGGAAGGGCTTGGTTTAGGGTAATTTTTTAGAAAATAGTTACTCTTTTCATATATAGCAACCCATCAATAAAAAGTTGTTTTAAATGTTGGTCTGACATATATAATTTTTTTTTTTCATCTGTGATGAAAGGGAAGCCTCAGTTACACAGAAAGAGTGAAAAAATTGATGTTACATGAAAACTTGTTCTGGGTTTTGTAGTTTTAATCATTAAACTGCTTTACCAATGGGCAGATTTTTTTGGTAATATCCATAATTTTGCTTTTTAAGAAAAAACTCGATTTTCAAATAATGCTTATTTCTTGAAATAAATAATTTTATTCCTGCCTTTTATTTTGATCTGATGCAGTATGCACTTCTGATTTTTGTTTTCTTCTACAGAAGTACTGAAATTTTAGTGATGTTATGTAATGCTTTGGCTCGAGGCCTAATTATTTCTTGGATTCCAAAGCCAAAACCTGCTGAGAAGAAAGAAGATACAGCAATAGACAGTAGCAGAAAAGCTGCAGCAAAGAAACAGGAAAAAGCAAACATCATCCAGTCTTTTTCAGTAGATCCTAGTGGACTTCCTGACATCAAAGCTGCCTTAGAGGTACAAACCCCTGATTTTCTGTAGTCCCTTTTGTTCTGCTGTCATATATTACAATTTCTATAAATTCAATAGTAGAAATTTTTGAAAAAAAGAAGCTACCTTCTTTTACAGTTTCTGCCACCACAGATCCCCCCGACATGAACACTGGAGCTCCTTACCAACTTGTGGCTGAGGACCATAACTTCTATTTGCCTTGTGGGTTGACTCAAAGGAGATGTTGTTAGGCTTAGAGATGCATGTACAATAATTTAAAAATAACGAGTGGATAGTATGTTCCATACAAGAAACTTTCCACATTTCTCCTGTGTTTCACATTTATTTTTTCTCTTCTTGGTGTTTAGATTTGTGAATTTGCCCTAAATGCAATGACTAGAACCATACCTAAGGAAAAAGTCTCTATTGCTGCACAACAACAGATTATTGCTACCTGGGTGAAAGCAATGCAATTAAATCAGCAGCAGATCAGGCATCCATTTGGGACTCAGGAGGAGGTATGATTTCCCTGAAATCCTGCATAATGTTGAAACTTTACAAAGAAAAGTTAAATTCAGAAATTAATTTAATAATGACTGAAATTATCAAGGTATATTTTCTTCTGTATATTCGATTAGAATGTAAAAACAAATTTTGGCTGTAGTTCCTTATGGAACATAGCAAATTTTTCACATTGGGTATAGCAGTAAGTCTACATTTCTTAGCTCTTCCTTCTGTTGTTAGCTGCCATGGTGATGTTTGTCATATGATGACTGCTGAGCAAAATTGATTTTGAATTCACAAATGTAAAACAATAAAATGGCTGCATTAAAAGTGTTAAGAAAAATCAGCTATATTTATGTCAACATTTATTATGGCCTCTTTATATATATAGATTATAGACCTAGTAAGCTGGAAAGAAATATTTTATTTCAGTATTTTTATTTTATAGTATCTACAAAACTGGAAACCCTCTGGTATATGAAATTTGTCTTCATCGTATTGTTGGTGTGGGCTTTTAGTGTTGAAACTGTAGCAGTTTAGAGTTCATAATGTTAATTTAAAATGTATAAATACAAAAAATTGACCATTTTAAGGACACAGTAGAAAGGAGGAATTGCTTAGAGCAAATTGAGGTTTTCAAACATTATTATTGTTGTTGTTGTTGTTATTATTGCTATTATTGTTATTATTGTTGTAATTATTATTATTATCTTGTCATCTCAACTAATGTCCTTAATAATATTAACTTGCAAAAAAAAATTCTCTTAATGTGAATTTTTTATTTCTACTTAGAATAATGATGAAGCACAAAATCCTCTGGCAAGAATTCTTGTTGGTCTGGAAATGTATTCATGTAATGGCTTAGGTCTCATGGATTTCACTGTTCCTAGCTTATCTCAGGTATTCTGGTTTTTTTAATAAGCTTTTGAGTTTTATGAAATTGTATACTATGAATTTAATTTCGAATTCAATTTTAAATGGAAGTTAAATTATTTTTGAAACTTTTATTGTACCATTATTTTCTTTAACCAAGAGATTAAATATTTATGAGAGGAAGGAGATTTTTGTGATAGAATAATTTTATTTATCCAAAGACAAGGTAGCATTAGAATATAAATACTGGGTTTATGCTTGTGTTGCTCCAGCAGATTTTTTTCAGTAACCATCAGATGAGCATCATGGGTTCAGGTGAATTCTGTACAGAACCATACTTCTAACCTTTCATTTTTCTTCTGGAGGAAACTTGAAAGAAACGTAAAGTTGTTTAGGCTGGAAAAGCCCTCCAAGATCATGGAGTCTAACTCTTCCCCCAGCACTGCCAAAGCCACTGCTAAACCACGTCCCCAAGTGCTACATCCACACGACTTTTAAATTCATCCAGAGATGGGAACTCCACCACTGCCCTGGGCAGCTGTGCCAGGGCTGGACAGCCCTTTCAGTGAAGGAATTTTCCCAATATCCAACCTAAACCTCCCCTGGTGCAACTTGAGACTGTTTCTTCTTGTCATTACATTTGTTACCTGGGAGAAGAGGCTGGCCCCTCCCTGCCTCCAGCCTCATTTCAGGTAGTTATAGGGAGGTTTAGGGTTTGTATCAGAAGCAGTCAGCATTTCAACAGGAAACTCCACGTTATAGTAAATTTACTTTTGACAGTTGCAAGGTAGAACACAACTACACTTGGTTATTATTCATTGACTGTGTGAATGGAAACAAGCAGGTTGCCAGGACAACCACGAAACTACTGCTGACAACAAGGATCTGGGTCCTTATAAATATATAGGTATCTAATTCTAGTTAGTCTCCAGATTTATGTCAAATATCATGAATTAACTTTAGCTGTCACTTCACTGGCTTAGTTTTGTATAGCACTGTTGTAGTATCTTCATTTGGACCAATTCATTAACAATTACCACTATCCTAAAAAGGTGGAACTTTGACATGTACAAAAGAAATGAAATGAAAATGTTCCGATCCTATAATGAAACTGTATATGAAACTATACATATCTATATCTACATATCTGTATACGTGTTTAGGTTATAAAAGACCTCTAACATTATGGAGTCCAAGTTCTCCCAAGCTGCCATATATGTAACAGTATACATAGCAACTATTTATTACAATTACTGGTTGTTGCAAAAACAGTTCTATGTCCCATTCTTACTTTTGGCTTAACTAAAATGGGCTCTGAATTTTGAAAGTCCTGTTTCACTGATTTTTGAAAGATGTCTGAGGACATAGAATAAGTCCTGGCAGATACTTCTGCCCAAAAGGCATGCACAATTACAGCTGGAGTTGCACACACTATGGTTAAGACTGACTACACAGTGAAAGAGGTCTCTCTATTGTATATTTTGATTGTACTTGTAGCTCTTTCATTTTCTAGATGACTTTATCACATACTTGTTCCATGCCCAGGTGGGTTGTAAGGAAGATACAGATGTAGGTATGTAATTGCTGTAGAAAAAAGCATATAAAACCCTGGAATTTAAACTATCTCTCTCTCTCTCTCTCTCTCTCTCTCTCTTTTTTTTTTTTTTTTTTTTTTTTTTTTTTTTTTTTTTTTAATATTTTTTTTNTAGTTAATGAAATTGGCTTTAGAATGCAGTTGGTCAGATTCCTTAGTGGAATTGCAGACTCTGACACGACTTACATATTTTGCATATGTATCACAAGACTATGAAAGAGTGATGACTTGTTCCAAAAGGATCTTGGAATCAGATGAGAATTTTGTCCACAATAGAAATATTAAGAAATATGGCGTGTAAGTACATAGAATTTTGAATGATGTGGTAATGTACTTGAACAAAGTTTTGAAGAAAGTAAAGAGGGTAAATTTGTCTGGTCATATAATCAAAAATGAAAGAATCTTTTTTACAAAGAAATTGTGCAGTTAGAGATGTAAATGAAAGTAAAAGGCAGTGGGAGATCCGGATTGTGGCTCTGGACCCCATTCAGAAAGACAGATGAAGCTTGCTATCCAAGCGAGTCAGCAGCTTGTACATCTTGTGTCTGGGTATCTTCCCAGGGAACACTGCTTTTCTGAAAGGATCTCTGGCAATCACAGTATTTTGACACTTTTATAATCTCCAAGCAGAAAATAGTTGATTCTACTTCTCTTGCTGGTGCAAATTGCTTTAACTGTTCATCTGGCTCTAACACTCTGAAGGGCTACATAGTTCATGGACCAAGTTGGAGCTGGGGGTGATGAAAGATATGAGCAGCTCCTGTATTCCAGGCTCTGCTGTCAGGTAGTCTTTATAGTCTTTATTGCCACCTATGTATATGGGTGCAGTAGAAATGTAACTATTTCCTTTAAAAGCCCAGTCTCTTACTTAACTGATATTTTGAAACTTGGATTAAAAAAAAAATATATATATATACACATATATAAATGGGTCTATTGGTGGAGTCCTTTATTTTAAAAAAGGTGATACTCTTTGAGCCCTCTATGTTTTTAAAATAATTTCTTCCAAAAGCAAAATTAAATTTTATCCAAAGAGGAAATAATCAAATCCATTTAATAGCAGTTTTTTGGAATGTAGGAAGTTTGAAATAAACATGTGAAAGATTTCAGATAAAATATATTATTCATTTTTTTTCCTCTGCAAAATAATTGAACTTATAAAAACAGTATTCTGTTCCTTGAAACTCGTAGTTGTTTTCTACATGGGTTTAAAAACATGTAAAACCAAGTAAGTTATCTTAACATTACATAGATTGTTTCAGAACTTCACAGAGATTCAGAGAATACTTGCTGCACATCTAGCAATCTGCAGACTAATGAAAGATAAAATGTTTGATTGTGTAGTCATGAATTGTCAATGCTATTTCCAGAGAATGGAAGACAGTCTTCCCACGGTAAAGCACAAGCTGGGGACAAAGAGGTTAAAAACTTAATTTTAACTTGTTAATTTATACTGTGGACAATTTATACTGTGGACAGTGGTGCCCTCTTGTGGGCACAAATCATGACTGCATGGCAGTTCTCACCGCAGAGCAGGAACAAACCAGCGGCAATGGCGGCACTTCGTCACTAAGACACTAAAAACTCCCGCAAATTGTATTTATTCTTTTCTTAATAAGCTGCTATTAATCAATGGTATTAACCAATTATATAAATTTATTTGTGTATTAATTTTTAACTGATTAACTCTGGGACTGAAATCTACATTGTTTTCTTCTACATGTAGTAGAATAGGATCTATATCAATTTCTTCAGAGCCCGGTGCATACTTTACCAGACACAAGCATGACAAATCCCAAAAGAAAGTACCAAAAACGGTCTAATTCCGTTTTTAATTGCTTGGTGTCTAAGTTCGACTTTGGACTAATATTTTTTTGATGTACAATAGTGAAAAATAGGGAGAAAATTACAAATCTATTTTCTTTCCTTGCTAAATATAGATAGTATTTTTTTAAAATCTGATTTCACAGTTATTTCCATTAGAGGTGTGGAAAAGACACTTTAGTCTACCTTTTCACAAAATATTCAGTTTTTGAAATGTTTTTTGATTTTAAAAGAAAACTCAATAGAAGGATTTGTAACTTCCAAAGCAAGGGACATTTATATAGTAGCAACTTGAATACATCATTAATAGGAATTGATATGGTCTTAACCTGTAAGACTTAGCACTTCCTGAAGTATTTGCCTTTATGCAGGCTTGGTAACAGGGCGAGACAAGAAATGTTAAGCACTACAGCCTGTATACAAGGAAAGAGCATAATGGAAAATTTGTCTGGAAGAAAAGATCTGCGTGTAGCAGCATCAAAAACCTTTGTTCAGAGTGCCAGGTATGGTTTATGTTGAGAGAAAATGAATATAAAACAGATCTAAAATTCTATTACAGTTTTGGGGATCATCATATATTCTCCCAAGACTGATAAAAATCAACATAGTTGTGAGTTGAAATGTTTAACAAAGGATTTGACAGATTTTTGCATTTTAGTAAATTTATCAACTACTTTCAACATAGCTTGTATGTATCCTATGACCTTGTAGTGTCATAGGATCATTCCATCCTCTAGAAGGGATCTCCTGCTTAAAGCAGGGCCAGCCCAGGGCTTTATCCAGTCTGACTGTGAAAACCTCAAGGAGTGGAGACACTCAGCCTCTGTGAGTAACCTGCTCCACTGTGTGGCTGTACCCATGGGGGACATTTCTGAACCTTTCTTATTTTAACTTATGCCTGTTCTTGCTTGTCCTGCCATTCACTGTGCAGAGCCAGACTTGCCTGTCAACAACTTTGTTAGGTTATTGAGAAACTTCTCCTTGATAGGTCTCCCAAAGCCATCTCTTCAACTAGCCCTCTTCTCAAGGCAAGTGCAGTCCAGTCCCTGGATCATCTTGGTGGCCCTTCACTGAGTTCCTTGTGATCTGTCCATGTCTGGCAGGTATTGGGTGGCCTAGAACTGGATGCAGCAGTCTAAATGTGATCTAAAGCATGCTGTCCTGAGGGTGATCAGATTGCCAGTTTCAAAATACTGCTTTTTTTAAAACAGTAGCACTATTCAACTGGTGATTACAATTTTTCACTAAAATTCAAAGTTTTTTCTCACTCAGCTGAGTACTGTGTTGTATCACAATCTGGAGGATTATTAAATTTTATTCATTCAAAGTATCACTTGCATGAAATATGCTCAAAGCAATTTGAATGCAGCTAGAGGCATTTGGGGCATATTCTTGTGTTACACTGGTACTGTACTCAGTAAAATCCATAGTATGGTAATAATTATTGTGTTCTGTTTTTTTAATGTTTTTTAGAATGACAAATTAACATAATAGGAAGCCAAAAAAAGTATATTATTCCAATGAGAACATCTTGAGGAGGTTTCTGCTATTTTTTTAATCAATGCTCTCAAGCTAAGATTATGCAGAAATACATAACATGCTACTTCTTCATTCCTAGTTCTGCTGAGTGTGTGAAGTTGTTTGGTATATAAAAATGGAAAATAGTTTTTCTACGAAGCTCTTATGCTAAGCCCTCATTGCTGAGGTTACATATGGTGATTCATAGATCAGCTAAACCCAAAATTTCATAGAAGTAAAATTCCTTATTAAAGCTAAAGTGTGGTTGTTTTTCCTTTTTAAGTTCTACTTCCCTTTCTTCAGGTATGCAGGTGAAGCTGGAAATTATTTCCTTGTAATGTTGGCAGCTAGGCACTTTTGGAATGCATGTTTACCTTTGTTAGGCTCACCACATGACAGAGAACTGTTTAAAGAACCTACCGAAATAATTCTTAAGAATATAATTAAAGCAGAATCTAAAAACAAACAGGTAAGAATTTCTAATAGCTATTGCTTGTTTTTAGTGATTGGTGCTGATGGTAAAGAAACTTCAAGATACCTTTCCTAACAGGCAAAAGTGACTTGTCATAAACACATTTATGGTTTCTTACATGCAGTCACATACTCTTTTATTCCATTTGGTGATTCTTGTGGTTTTAGGCAATTGTCAAACTCACAACAGTTTTCTGCAAAGTAATTTGCTGTCTGATTTTTACTGTAGTATTTCACTTCATGAAGCTTACAAAATAGAATATTTAGAAAATATTCAAAATCCAGAAAAAAAGCCACTTCTGGAAAGTATGATAATAGATCTGGAGAATATGATAATAGATCCTAAAACACTAACTCAGAAAAAAACCGTAACTAAGTTAAGGTTTCTCCCACCTGCAGACTCAAATTTCTTCTACCTGCAAAAGGAAAGTTTTGTTCTGTATATCTTCAGGTTTTTAACAGAATGTTTAGGGCTTTGGCAGTAGGAAGAAGTTAGAATTTAGACTGTGCTGGGAGTTTGTGATAAAATTAAATACTTGTTGATTACGAACAGCATGTGTAATCCAAAGAAGCCATCCCCTTGAAACAGTATGCAGGTGATGTGTGTCGTATAACACATCTCACCATGTGGAATTTCTTCTGCACACTGAAACTTCCATGCACATTTACAACTTTTCTTACTTCAAAACTCCAGGGAGCTGATCCATTTCTCTTTCTAGATTTGAATTATATGTTAATGAAGCTGCTGTGAGTTTTCCTGTATAATTCCATGGGAACAATTTCAATGAGCACTTGAAGGGATTGTTGATGACTTTTGCATCCAAGCTTAGTGGTACAAATATGAGTCTGCATCTCAGATCATCAAGCATGATAGCACAAGAATAGAAAGCTTTATTTTGATTTCTCATGGAGCCATGTATAAATCACAAATAATCAGAGATGGTGACTGGTCTGCTTATTCTGGGTGTGTAGGAAGTGATGAGTACAATATCTACTTGGAAGCACTGTGATAATTGTAAGTTTAATGGAACTTTGACAGTGTTTAGATACATAACAGTAAATGCCCATAGACACAGTCCTAAAGTTTGTTATTTGTAGAGATATACTTAAAACAAATAAAAAGGAATACTTCCTCATATGTATATAGTTAACTCTCCACCACAGCATAATTTCAGAGTGAATCCTTAATAAATGGTATCAAAAGGCAAGACTTTAATGTAGAGAATGAAAATTTACAGTTACAGGTAGCATAGGTATTTTTATTTCTGAAAATGTTAGTAATTCTTATGAGTTAGAAGTGAGTAACTTCTGATAGTAGTTAGAAAAAAATTTCCTGTTAACAGAGTGCTCTATATTTGATGATTTCTGGAGTTACCGAGTTTTTAAAATAGATATACACCGTAGTAACCATCGTAAGAGGCAGGAACTGGTCTCCAGTGATCCTTGACCAGGATAACTAGGCAATTTTTAAATGCAGTCACATCTGGAGAAGGATATAACAGCAGATGTCCAGATTTTCATCCACCAGTACTCCCAAATCCTTCACCGCAGGACTGCTCTCATTTCATCCCCCAGGCTGCACTGATACTGGGGTTTGCCCTGACACAGGTGGATGACCTTGCACTTGATCTTCTTGAACTTCTCAAGGTTGCCTTGGGTCCACTCCTTAAGCCTGTCAAGGTCCCTCTGGGTGACATCCCTTCCCTCTTGTCAATCAGCCACATGATTCACCTTGGTGTCAGCAGTAGATTTGCTGGGAGTGCACTCAATCCCCTTGACTATGTCGGCAATGAAGATACTGAACAATGTTGGTTCCAGTATCCCTGGTATTGGTATCCCTTGAGATATACCACGTTACTGGTTTCCACTGGATTGAGCCATTTGGACATTGAGCCAGTGACTGTAACTCTCATCCATCTAACAGTCCATTCATCTTCCTTATCTACCTAACAGTCAATCCATCAAACTTCTATCTGCCCAATACAGTAGCAACAAAGTTACGGGCCACCATATCAAAGGCCTTACAGAAATCCAAGTGGATGACAGCCATAGTTCTTGTCCATTGTAGAAGGCCACTAAATTAAACAGGCTTTGTGCCTTCATGGAAGTAAATGCTGATTAGATCAAATCTGATAAATATTTGATGATGCTAATGCAATACTTACCCAAAAGTTGTGGCTATAGCTCAGTTAACTTATTAGCATCATCCTACATGTATTCAATGGTTAATGTGTCATACTGAGAGGGACCAATCTGATTTTTATTTACGCCTCAACATATGTTATATTCTTATTGGGGCTGGCAGCTCTGTCCCCGGCGCGGCTTCCCCTGGCAGCCAATCAGGGCAGAGAAAGCTTCCACTATCGGGCTGCGAGCAACCCCTTCACCACTGGCTGGTGAGGCAAATGCCCGGATGCCCGCGAAAAAAATGCCCACGAATCGGGCTGTGGGAGGAGCCTCAGCACATAACGGCAGCTAGCTGTGACACAAAGGGAGCCATTTGCTTTTGGGTATTTTTGGAGGGAATGGGGGCCTGTAGGGTCAGCTCGACCCCCTCCCCCCTTCGCTTTTTTCCCTCCCTGTGGTCCTGCTTCCCAATCCGTATTTGTCTTGCCCTGCTTCACCGTTCCCGCGAACCAGCTCGACACTGCGACGCCTTCGTGTTCCGCTGCCTCCCCGACGGAGCGGGTGCTGCCGCAGCCGGCCGCCTCCGCCGTGTTTGCCAGCCGCAGCCTCAGCCGCTTGTACCCAGCCGTGACCACCGCCGTCGCCGTTCCCTGCGCTGCCGCCGCCGCTCTGTTCCCTGCGCTGCCGCCGCCGCTCTGTTCCCTGCGCTGCCGCCGTCGCCGTTCCCTGCGCTGCCGCCGCCGCTCTGTTCCCTGCGCTGCCGCCGCCGCATCAGCCTGTTGTAGCACGAGCCCGCGGCGCCCAACTTGCAGCCGCAGCCTCCCTGCCCCGACCCTGAGAGTCTGCAGCTGCTCCAGGAGCGTGCCCGTAGCCACAGCAGGCGGTTCTCTGCCGGCGGAAGAAGCACGCAGCCTGCTGCTGTTTGGAAATTGTGCGCAGCCCGCCACGGGAGCTGCGCAGCCGCACCCTGGTTTGCAGCATGCACGCTCCGTCTGCTGAGCTGACGCCGACAAAGCGCCTGGGGTTCCTGTAGTAACGCTGTCCCTGTCTTCTATTTCTTTCTGCTTTTCTCTTCCCCCTCTCTACTCTCTTTTCTATTCCCCCTTCGGTAAGAACACTTACCCTTTTCTATCAGTAAACTGTTCTCAGATATAATATCCCCGCCTTTGCGCTTTATTATCGTCCGAGAAATCTATCGAAAAGAATCCTTCCCGACTCCCCCTTTTACAGCGAAACGGGACACATATATGGATCCATTTGAGAAACAAAATAGTGACTTTATCTTTTAAGACGCAAAACTGCTGTAGAGGAGAGGGAAGCAGCAAATCTCTGACCTTTGGGTGAGAATTGCGATAGTCAAATTTTCACAGGTAGGGTGGAGCCTGCTTTGGGCAGGGGTGTAGGCAGAGAGCTCTGTAGGGTCTCTGCCAACCTCAGCTACTCTGTGACTCTCTGAGAGTACTTCAGGATTTCATGTTATTTAATGAGTGTAAGCGATTGACTATTACTAAGTCTGGTTATTTTTGTATTGGGTTTGTATTATAGAACTCACTCTGGAGAAATGCCTGTGGCTTTCATCTGGTCAAGCAGCTATTTAAGTTACAGGCTACTATTCATATTAACGATATGGATTGGGTCACAGATGAAATAAAAGTTCAGTAATACTTAAAGATAGATGTTAACTGAAAGATAAAGGGCATTTTTTTCTCTCTTTTTTTTCCTTTTTTTTTTTTTAGGAGAAGAAAGAAACATGTCCTTTGCATCAGTGGATTACAAAGGATTTTCAAAATATTGGGTTATCAGTTGGATGCTTTGTCCCAGGTATGTTCTTCCTTCTGTTGATCTGGTAACGAAAGAAACCCCAGTATTTTGTAATCATTATTCTAATTCTGCAGTATGTTAATAAATAATTTGAATATACTTCAAAGGTGCTGAGGAAGATCTGAGGTTGAGAACCTCTTTATATGGTCTGTTGTTCCACATCTATGCTGATAAAGATGACTGGGAGACAGCACTAAAACTCCTGGATGAAGCTATTCAAGTTTTGCCTCAGACAAGACACAAACTGTAAGCTGGTTGACTTATTTTCATTAAAATAAGCATTTTGATTCTTGAGAAGTATAAAACACTTGAGCATTTTTTAATCTTGCATTGGGAAAGTATTATGATTACTTTTTAGCACCCTGTCCTTACAACACGAAACACTGTTGAGTCTTTTCCATGAAAAACACATACATAGACAGTGCTTCCTATCATTAATCTGTTAATAATATTAATAAATTTAATTTAAAAACCCCTTGTATGCAAGTAGTATCTTACTTCTCAAGCAAATAGATGCATGAAATGCGGCTATACAGCAGAAACTTTAGTTTTCCTAACTGCAAACCCATCTTCATTAAATGGTAACTAAATTATCTAGGGTATTGTTTACATAATCTTATCCGAGTTGAAGGTTTTATGCCCTTTTCTGCCAGTTTATAAGCTTTGCATCTTTGTACTGTACTGGTATGAAGTAGTATATGTGTCTTACTCTCAAACTTACTTTACAGTACAGATGCAAGTAATTTGTTTGATCTTTTTCTAGCCTGATTTTCAAACTTATGGCTACAGTGAAGGCAGGATCAGGATGCAATTTTATGATGGCCATTCAGAAAATCAGTCATGAAAGTGAAGATTATTTGTCACATATGTGGCGTCACTTGGTAACAGTCTCCAAAAGTATTGTTGGACAATTAAGCTGTTTTCAAAATGCAATCATTGCTTTACAGGTTTGTCAGTTCTTACTGTTTGTTCCCATGCTGATAGAATGATGTTTCTGAAGTGATTCTTAGGACTGCAAGTTCCTGAATGGGTGGGGAGGCCATATACTTGACCATTACTTTTTATAACTTTGAGATTATCTTCAGTAGGAAAACTGTGTATGGTTGAATCTTTATATCCAGTAAAATTTTAGTTGAGTCCCGCCAAAGAAAAATGTCTAAGAGTAGCAAGCAGTTTTAATAAAATGAAGATTTAACTTGTGGTGGAGTTTTCTGTTACGTTCGGTTTATCCTAATTCTGATTATGTGATGCCAATAAAACTGCTCGATGTCAAATTTTTGGGTTTTGTTTCTGTTAAGACTACATGAAACTTTAGAATATAATTTTGATGGTTTAAATAAAAAAATTAACTCCTCCTTTATTACTTTTATAGAAACGAGAAGATGAATGGCAGAGAATTGATTACCTGATGGAATTTGCTGAATGCTTATATTGTAATCAGTTTCCCTTCACTGATGCTATTAAACCTCTGGAGTGGGCAGTAGATCTCCTGCTACATGTGAAATTCCCTATGCAATCTTCACAAGAGGAAGGTATGTAATAGGTGTATCTCCTTCAGAGGAATTTCTCAGCAGGAAACACAAGGGAGATTTTAAATTTACAGCTTAGTTATAAAAAAGAATGGCACAAGCTTGCCTGTATCTTCTCGTGCATTTATTGTCATTTATTCAGTGCAACTTCAGTTTATCTGTGAATTCTATGTTATGCTATGGAGACTTACCCTCAGTCTTTTGGTATAGTAAGATACTGCTCCCCTCTGACACAGGGATTCCTAAGCTGTGAGATGCTACCGGAAAGCAGTGCTGGACAGTTTGTTTCAAGTGAGTTCTCATGGAGGGACAGGAAGGAAACAGTTTCTGTGCCAAGATTTGGGTACTGTTAAGATCCCATTATTATTAAGGTTCTTTAGAAATTCCTCTGCCCGAATTAAGGTGCAAACGAGACCATATGCCAGTGACAATAATATGGGTTTTATTGTATAGTATGGTATGAGAGAGAGAGAGAAGGAAGGAAAGTAGAAAGAAAGAAGTAGTAAATAAATGGAGGGGACAGAAAGAGAGTGACAGGGACAGAATAAGGAAAATATCACCATTCCATGGATCCCAATGATGTTCTGTTGATCCTGTCCAGCTGCTCTTCTTGATGGTGAAGGTCCCCCCGAAAAGCACAGAGTCCGGTGGGTTTATATACCCTCGAGCCAGGTAGCAATGTCCAGGCATGTCCCCCTGGGCTGGGGGTGGGGGGCAGTCTCTTACAGCAGACTCTGGATCTGTTGCATCACGTGCAGTCCTGTGGTGCAAAGCCTCTCCCGGGAAAGTCCCGTGGATGTGGCCTGTGGGGTTGAGGGTGCCACAGCTGGGACAGTTTGTGTAAGAGAGGATGGGTGTTGAGTGCTTCTGACCAGAGATTACACCCAAAACCTCCTCCCCCCTCCACCTTTCAGGGGGGAGTCTCTGTAAACCTGGCTTCTGTGGGCTGTGGTCTCCCCTACCCCAAACTCAGCCAAGGAAGATCCTTAGCAAGGCTGCTGGGTTTGGCTCATATTCTCTTCTCTGTTACTTGTTTTTCTCCGGGCCTGAGGCTGATGAAAGAATGGGTTTTCTCTTTATCTAATCTCAGTAGTTTGACTTACAGTTCAAAGTTCTTCAAGTTTTCTGTGTCTGTAGCTTCTTTAAAACTTTATATCAATGTTTGAGGCATTAACTGTTTTCAGTCTCTGACAGGTACCTAAGTCCATTGCCCTTTCCTTGGCTTTATCTTAGCATTAATTTTTCAAAAATTACTTTCAAAGGGGGATGTATGCTTTCAACTATTTCTGTAACTGTAAAAAATCTTTGGTCCTTTTACACAAATACCCACTTGTACTGGTATGACCTCAATGATCTGTTCTGGTAGGATACCCCAATATTCATTTGGGAAAAAAAGTATCTGATTTCTGGAACCATACTGTGCTGTGTGGCATTAATGAGCATCTGCTCTGCTGTCCTTTTTTGTGTGGATAGATGACATGGATTAGGCAAGTACTTCTGGTGTTTTCATTGAGAAAGATAAATATTCAATGTCTCTACTATCACACAGTTATTAGTTACAGTAGCAATATCCTGTTCATACTTTTCTGTTAGTGGTTTTGTTAGGGTTATTTTACAGTCCCATGGTGATTTAAGTTTTGTATTGGTTCTGTGATGATCCTCCCACCCAGTTTCACCTGGTTGCTTATGGTTACTGTCCTTCTTACACCACTTAAGTTTCAAGAAAATTTTTGCAAAGCTCTTAATGGAAACTCAATATAATAAGGAAAATAAGATTCAGATATAAAATGGCCCAGGCTGGAAGGAACCTCAAAAGATCATCTGGTCTAGCCTTTTGTGGATTTCATTTCTCTGTCAGGTTTACATCATTTATTATATAGAACTGTTATATTATTGATTAAAAACATGGTACAGGTAGCATCGCATCATTTTAACAACATCTTTAGTAGATAGATTTCAATTTTTCTTTTTTTCTGCTAAATATTTTCATTTTCAATTCAGAAATTTTAAATATATTTTTACAACGCTGTCACTGTGAGCTGTGTTTGCCTTTTTTTAACAGAAAAAAATGCTATACCAAAATTGTTGCCTACAGAAAATGCTAAGATGGACAATGGAGCAAATGATACCATGCCCCAAATTAATTTGGAAGATTTGAGTAATATTAAACAATTGGAAGCTTTGTTTAGAGCACAGACATTAATGGCTTTATTTTCTGGTCATAGCTCTTCTTTTCATCAGCAGCACTGTTTGATGGCATATGCCTGTATCGTCCGTATCTGGCAGGTGAGATCATATGAGATTATATGTTGTGTTGTGTTATTATAATGTGGCCAGTATACTTCACATTTTCTTGTGTAATTATAGTACCAGCTATTCATTTGGTATTTAATTTTGCCCTTAGAGTTTCCTGTTTTGTGGTGCAGTTAGTATATTTTCTCAGGTTTAAGGATTAAACAAGAAAATTGTTTCTCTCAGGAAAATGGAGAAGAGACACAAAGGATAAAAGCAGTGGGCCATTGTTTCTCTGGAGTCTATTCATATGGTTTTGTGCAATAGGTTCTCAAATTTTGTATTTTTAATTTGTTAAGGAATCTCAGTATTGGCAGAATACATACTGAAGACATTTCTGAAAGTTCTGAAGAATGGTGATTTCAGATGGAGCTTCATGAAATTGAATCAAAAGGGCTGTCATTTGACTGAAAGGAATTGTATAGGCTGGCAGTGTTCACTGATTAATTTCTCAAATTACTTTTTTCATAGAGCATTTCAAATCAATCAAATCGACTTCATTTCTCATAGATATGCCCAGTTGAAATGGCTATTCAGAATCACAGCAATGATCATAGGAAAACAATTACATGTTAAGTAAATATTTGAAGGTACTAAATCTGTACTTGATAATAGCAATGCAACAAATCATTATAGGAACAGTCTCAGTTGAGACATACCAACTAGACTGGTAAGCTATAGCTTGTGTTTAATTTTATTCCAATTAGATGTAAAAGCCTGCCATTTGTTACCACTTAATTGTGGTAACTATGACCAAGAATTCATTGTGAAATCAGATTAATATGTGATGTGAGACAGGAATTTGCAAAATAAAAATTGAATATTGATGTTTTCAGATTTACACAAGCATAACTTGTAACATCCAACACTTGACTGTCTATTACTAGAGAAAAAACTACCTGAAGAGAGTACTACTGTTAAAATAAGCTATTAAAACTAAAACTTTAAGAGTTGATGCAACTGTCAGTGCCAGTTGTAGGATAATGACAGTAATTCTAAGAATCATATTTACAGCTGAACGGTATTGCGAGAAAAGGAATAACCATGTGGTATTAAAGGAATTAAAGTATTACAGGACACCTTGTTTTGGTGTAGAAAGTAAAGCAGACCTGACTGCAGACATCCGCTTCAAAACAGGCTCTTTAGTGTTAAGACTCCATAAATAACTCAGTAGAAGATATTAAAACATTCTCTGAAAAAATCAGCTGCCTCTGACTTTTTAAAACGTGTTACCTTTAATTTGAAATTTCCATTTGTTGTCAATATCCAGCATTATTTTTTGATTCATATTTTGTATTCTACTCTTGATTCCTCCAGCAAAACATATTAAGCTTCTCAAATTAATGTGGCTTTTGTTTTTGGAGATTTTTGTTGTTGTTGTTTGGTTGGGGGTTTTTTTGTCTTTGTTTGTTTGTTTTAATTTTAAGTAATATCAGAATCCATGCTCTTGCTTGTACAGAGAAAGTTTCAATGAATTCTTTTGTATGCTTAAATATTTAGAAATTTCTTTTATATAATAGTTACTAGTAGCATTGTAAAATACTAACCCAGAGAGAGGACAGAGTGACTCGTTGCTGTCTTGCAGATTACTTCCTTATAAAATTAATCCCTTGTAGAAATTAAGCTAGTTAGACAAGTGGTTTGAAAAAAAAAGAATTGCATTTGCAACCATATAGGTTAAAAAAAGGTAGCAATGGTATTTATCACAGGGATGATCTTGTCTTTTGACAGTTCTGCTGCTTAATTACATTGTCATGATTGTCCGAAATGCTTGTATGAATAGTGCAAGCATCCAGGAGTCTCTGATACTGTTATTTTCTGCAGAAAACTATTGTTCAAGCAGAGTATGATAGGTGACAATTGTTAATAGCTGTAGATAGTGACTTGCGGTGGACAAGAGCTATTACTAGAAACTGACATTATTATTATTATTATTGTAAATTGAAAATAATTAACTAATTATTTGATTGTCTAGGTGTCATTGTCAGCATCAGGGACTATTACAAAAACATTAAAGACTTCACAACCTACAAGTCCTCAGAAACTGCAGTCAAAAACTTCTAAAAAAGACAAGGACAAAAAGAAAGAGAAACAAGTAAGACCCACTTCTCTGTGGAATTAAAACAACCCTCTCTTTCTAAGACATGTTTCCCTGGGCTCATTTGGTAAATAGTTCAGATGCTTTCCTATACTAACTCTCAAAATCTGGGAACAATTTCTCTATGAATCTCTGTGTTTCATACCTTTACTCTTGATCACACAGTCTTGACAGATCATGAATTTAGAAATACTTTTTCTTTTGTTTGTTGCCTTGGTCAAGATACTGCTGTTTTGTAAAACCCACAGTCTAGAGATCGAAAAACCACCCCAAATCTGACAAAACTTCAAAGGATATTAAGCAAATGTGTTCGTTTTTTTAGCTGACTATTTAATACCAATAGGATTGTTAATTTGATCTCATAAGTGTCCTTGTTTTTATTATAGGTTGAAGTTTCTGTTGCAAAGGAGAAGCCTAAAGGGAAAGAATCAGTTGATACCTTACCAACAAATGTGGAAGAATGGGCCCAGTATGACTGTCCCGATGAAATCAGAGATACTTTTAAACAGAAAACAAATATTTACGGTATTAACTGGGATAATTTCCCAAAACCTGTAAGTTTACTTCTCAAAATTCTAGAGCATTTACTATTTAGGAGAAAATCAGTACCAGAAAATGGTTGTATTTTAGTTTTCCTGTCTATGTTCAGACAGCTGTCCCAAATACTTTTGTGTTGTAGGATTCATTAATACTTCAAGAGGTATTGATGTCCTCTGCATGTTGAAATGAACTTAACTTAGAGAAGACATTTACCAGCTTTCTGTGTATCTTGCTGCTCTTTCAGCTAGAATGTTTCTTTGTCTTTTTTGAGGTTTATTTTGGAACTGAAGATGTAATCATTAATTTAAAATTTATTTTCTACAAAACTGTGTTTATACTGACTGAATTTTTAAAAATTTCTTTTCAGACTTGCACTTTGTATTTTATGGACCTTTTATCTAAAGAACTACAGAAAATTTTTTGTCCCCACTTGATTCTTCCAATCTTTCAGCTAGCTGAAGTTATTGCTAGTGAAGTTCTGGAATGTAGAAGTCTGTCTGATCTCTATCACCTTCGGTTTGTATCCTTCCTTTATTTTAAATAAAAGAGAAACTGAATGGAGTGGACCATTCATTAATAGTTCACCAAGTAATAACAAGACTTTTTGTGACTTACTGTTTTATATTTGTAATAGTTTTTTATTTCTTGTAATTTATTTTTTTAATGCATTTTAATAGAATTTTAATGAATAGGTTTGTGGAATTAAAGCCACTAAGTTTATTTGTTACTTAACATGGTCTCCACATGGAAAGCATACAAGATAATGACACCAGGCCGCTTTCATGTGAAAAATTTTTGAAATGCCTTATTGTCATCTGACTGAAAAAAGCAAAGTCAAAAAAAGTTTCTATGAAAATCTTATCTATTAAGTATTCAAAAGGCAGACTCATCAAAAATATATTCCCCACCTTAAGGGCACAAAGACGTTGCCCTAATAAGTGCATTTTTAGAGGGGTTTGTCTTTGTGACCAAAATTATGTTATTTTTTATGGATGATAACCCCTAAAAGTTTTGATTTAAAAATGTTTAATATGTATCCAATGGAAAATTCTTGCTGTTTCACTTAAAACAATTTATCATGCTTTTTTGACAGGTATTAAATAATGTTTGCTTAATAAGTAAGAGTAATAAGCAATAATTGTTTGCTTATTTTCTGATAGTTTGTGAAATGCTACATAACGAATCTTTGAAATGCCTGAAACTGATCCCACCGAGCAGAATAGATAATGGGGTATACAAATACATGTGCTTCTCTGCCAACTGATTACTGAGTTGCTTTCTTACAGGACTAAAAGGGACTTTCTGATAGGAAATTATTCTCAGCCAAGATTCTCCAGACAAACCTTTTTTGTTGATTCGTCAACATTTGTGTGTATTTAATGGTATTTTGTGTACATCTTTGACCTGATGTCTATATATGATAAGATAGATGTATAGGAATATATTACTCTTTACTCAGGACAGAAAAGTAGGTTAGCACATACACATTGCGGGGTGGGGGTTGCATGCTGTAGTGAGACCGTATAAATATTTTCATACTTTTAGTACATAATTTTTGCCATTAAGTTGGAGAGATACAGGTTTGATGGACAAGACTGGGGCTACTGGTGGATGTCCCATCCCTGGAAGTGTTCAAGGTCAGATGGGATGGAGTTTAGAGCAACCTGGTGTTGTGAAAGATGCCCTTGCCCATACCTTTAGATATCTTCAGAAGTTCCTTCCAGCCCAAACCATTCTATGATTCGATAACCGCTATCAATGGGTAATTTCCTCTGTTTTTATTTACAATCTCTATTATTGCCAGTATTAATCAAGATATGAGAAGGTAGGATTGACAAATGTGGAATATGTGCTATTTATATATAATGTGCTTATATGAAGGAACATACAAATGATTTGGACTGTTTCAGCTTATATGAAGGAACATGTGAACGTGCTTATATGAAGGAACATATGAACGTGCTTATATGAAGGAACATATGAATGATTTGGACCGTTGCTTAAAAATTTTTTCTTTTTATTTTTAGAATTTCCCTGATATGCTCAGATTTAAAACTGAATCAGGCATCTGTGTATCATGAGAAAGCCGCTGGAGAAGTATACATTAGTGAATTCGAACAAGCAATGTATGTATTTTCACTACTGAGGTGGTGTTTAGTTGGGACTGTTTTCCCTACAGTTGATAAGTGTTGCTGGGGGAAAATAGTAAAAAACGTGATCTCAGAACACACCTTGGGTATTTTAGCTATGCCCTAAAATTCTGTGTGTGTTTTGTTAGTGTCTGTCTACAGACTAGTGTATGGTAAAGATTCCTAACACACTAATACTTCGTTATGAAATGCTTTTAAAAATACACTTCAGTTTACTTTTTCTTTCTTGTGATTTAGGTGTAGACAAGAGATTGCACTGAAAAAAGAAAAAACTGTATGTATGAAGACAGAAGAAAGAAAAATGTCTTTTGAAAATGCTCAGCTTAATGGTAGTAGGAATGAGAACATCCTTACTTCAAGTGAAAAGGTTTTTATTTCTACTTCAGTTTCTATACTAAATTACTCTTCACTTTTTTTTAGTACACTTGCTAGTTTGTTTTTAGAAAATACTTGAGAAATACATGAACAGAAAAATCATAAAAAATGCATGCTACCTAAGTTCTGCTAGCAAGCATCAGCTGAAGCTGAGCTGGGTTTGCCTGGCATATTATTTATATTGAGGAAGAACAAGGGTGGAATCTTTATTCATACAGAGTAAAACTACTTTCCTACAAATGTATTTGGGGACTAATGCAAATTGATAAAAAGACTGAGAAGCAAAAGAGATACTGCATTCACTCCTGGTCTTGTTTTTCCTCTTCTTTCTCTCTCCATTACGTTAGCATGTACTGTTTTGCTTCCTCTTACATAACTGTTTTAAGAGCATGCAAATATTTCAATTCCGTCTTTACTGTCTCTTCTTTTGGAAGAAAAAAGTCACCTCTTTCAGCTCTTGTAAATAGTATTCCTCTTTGAGTTTTAGTTATTACCAAAAATCAACTTCTTTGTGAGAGAAGCATATCTGAATCAGCTATAACTGTCATACAGTTAGTTTGAATAGTATATACTTACTTGCTCAATGCATTTTGAGGAAATCCAAATCCCATAATAAACCTGTTGTTCCTGTAATATAATGTTAAATTTTGAAGTTAGAAAATACAGCTGAGCTGTGGGATGTCATAGTTAATAACAACTTGTATTCTGTCTAGTTTAGTTTTGAAATTTATGAAGGTGTAATACGTTTTTAATTTTTCAGGGTTTTGAGTTAAATGCAGTAACAGGAAAAGGGCTGAGTGCACTTTCTTTCCCTCACTTGTGGATTGAAAAAGCTGAAGTACTAATTCAGCTGGGCTTGTATCAACCAGCAAGACTTCTGCTTTCAGAGGCCCATGCTGCAACTCAGGTAAAATAAAAATTAAAGAGGAAAAGAAACACTAATGAAATGTGTAGGGAAAATGTTCATTTTGATGCAGTTGTTCCTCAGAATAATAATAATCAAACTGCAAAGCCAAGCCTTCTCCCATCACCCCAAACCAATTTCGTATTAAATTTCAACATATATAATATGTACATTTAAATATATGGCATTTCAGTCCAACTTTATGGGAGTTGTCTGAAGGTTATATACATTTCTGAAGTAGTGTCAGCATCTCTGTCTGCTTTGCAGTGGCGTTGGAACATATAGGTATATTTCAACCTTGTTTGTTTAAGCAGGTGGGAAACATTCAAGGTTTGTTCAGAAGAGAGAGAATTTAGCTCCATCCTCTCAACATTTTGATCATTTGAAAGTCTGATTATTTCCTTTTGAGCTTCATTATGGATTTACTGCTATGTTTTGAGAAAACTGAAATTATGTCTCAGAATTCTGGCAGATCTGAAATAAGTGTTCATATGTTCCACCAAATAGATCCACATCATCTCATTATTAAGAAGGATTATATATTACAGATATTTTCCCTATACTTACCATTTTCCACTATAGCCCTGTGCTTTGTTATACAAATTGTTGAAATATAACTATTTAAAAGTAAATCCTTTACTTTTAAAAAAATGTAATTGATATCCTGTTATTTTGTCTAATAATTTTTCTCATGTAAGTAAAAACTGCCTATGTAAATTTAGTATAATCATTAATACTTTGAATAATAATATATGAATGATATTTATGAATAATACATGCCCCTTTATAAGGCATTAATTACACATTGTATATTGAGGAAAGTTCAAAATACATTAGGGAGGACAGTATTTTTAATTATATAATTTGTTACTAGTATCCTATATGTCTGTATGCTAGTATACAAGTATTATACAATATTTGTCCCTTATACAGTACTAGTTATATAGCTTATAACCAGTGTAAAGTAGCATTGTGAGTTCACTGGATCTCTAGTGCATCCATACAGTTCACAAAAAATCTTTCATCACCACATTTCTTCGTCAGATGCTGACAAACACTAGCAGATATATACATACTAAATAATAGCAGAAAAATAGCATATTTGACTTGTGAGGTAGAAAGTACAGGAACATAAAGAAATATGAAGTAGACATAGTATAAGGAGTAACTAAGAAATTTAGCAGGTACTTTGGAGAATACCATTGGCTTTTTATTCCTGTAAGGTTAATCTAAAATATGGACAGACATAAATATGAATAGCAGTAGTGGATTTTTGGTATGTAGATCACATCTCTTTCTTTCTAGGAATTGAGGGCCCTATCTGATATGTCAAGGTGCTTGTACTTACTTGCTGTTTTGGCTAACCTGGAAAGAAACCACAGACAAGCTAAAGCCCTCCTTGAGAAAGCACAGCTTCTGGGAGGAAATGAACAGTTTTGGTATAACAGTACTCTTAGTCTAATAGAAGCAATTTTAGAGGAAGACGGGGAAGGAAAACAGAGCATGGTAAGAAAATATTTTGGCTTTGGAGGTTGTGGTTTGGGTTTTTTTTCAGCAGTGGTCTCTCTCAGTGAAATATTATAGCCTTTGCATTTCAATAAAGGCAAAATTAGGTGTTAAATGCAGTTAATGTTGTTTTCTCTGAGCATTCAACAGACTTTAATTACAGATTCCAAACAGATGCAGGCCACTAGGAATGAGATTCTACCCACAGAAATTTAGGATGTTTTTATGATAAGCTGTATATTCTTTTATTGGAATAAAACCAGTTACAATCTAGTATGTATGACTAAATCCCAGAGATCTGATTCTCTTGATTAAAATTCTGTTGTATTCAGACAGTTCTGTTAACACTGGTGTATTTATTTTATATATTCAATAAAAATTACACCTTTCAGTATTATTTTCTATTATGCTTTTCCTTCTCAAGTATTTCAAATAGTTTTATAAATATTATTTCTAGATTCTGGAAAATACTGCTATAACACTTCTTTTTTTAACTAAAACCCTGTAACATCAAAATATCTATCCATATACTGTTAAACCTATAACTTTCATGATTTTCAGCATAAATATAGTCTCGTCTCTGTGATGATCTAACCTGTCTTGATAAACTGTGCAAGTCTGTGTTGTGTAGAGTCATTATTTTGATTTTGACTGAACTCATATTTACTGTCTTTTGCTACGTACCTCCTCCAAGATGAATCTGGCTCCATCTTCTCTCCTTGTATGTATGTGCACATTCATGTAATCATCAAAGTATCGAAGTATGATGATAACTCAAACATTCTAGACTTATTTACAGTTATTAAGGGCCAGCCATCCTGGGGATAATTAACATGTTCTGTACAAAATTTAAGCTTTCTAAATGAATGTTTATTATTGTCCATAAACATTTAAAATAGGGTTATGAAAATTTTGGTGTTACCTGCAGGCTTGTGAGATACTGGAACATACTGTAAATGTGCTTCGATCCACTTTACTGAAGAGACCTGGCAGGCAATCAGAATTGGGTTTTATGATTGCATCCCTTGAAGCCAGGTAACTTATCTTTTCTCTAAAATATGCCTAGCTTCTAATATGCAGCTACATTGCAAATATATGTAATTTCTCCAGTGCTGTCTTATTTTAGTATAGCAAATTCGGTGGATTCTCAAATACTTTTGTTCTAAGTAATTTATGTGGTGGTTTGGTTTTTTAAAATTTAAATTTCCTTTCATATTTCTGTATTTCCTTCCCTAATTCTTGTATGTAGCCCTACTACCTGTTATGTTGGTAAACTAGATACCACAATGTATTATGTGTAGTTTGCAATGTAGGTTACCTAAAGGTGCAACGTACCTTTGCCTATGCAGAGGTATCTGTTTGAACACTCCCAACAACACTACTGCAGTCTGCAGTATTGACTTACTTCTCACCATGAACCAAGAAGCCTGTTTATGGTGAAACTAAACAATGATTTTGGTTCCACTGAAATCCAAGCACAGAGACCTTAAAATATGTTGGTAAAGGGAGAGAAGTATACAGCATTTACACACCTGTCTCTTTCCATAAATGGGAAGCTTTTCAACTAGAAAAGAAAGACTGATATCAGTCTTCTCAGTTCGTCTGTATTTAGAAGACTGATTAGGCCTAGTAAGATGGAATAATTAGATACATGGAACAAGTGACAGCTCATCTCTAATCTCAAAATATAATATTTGGATTTTTTTAGAACCACTGTAGTTTTAAAAACACACATTTATGAGGCTTTTTGTAGATTTCTTAGAATTTAAAGGAAAGCAGAGAGAAATGTGTCTGCTCTCACAAATAGCCTGTGCTTTCTGACTGCTATCTTGTATTTAATTTTTATTTCTAGAAAAACACTTATTCAGATACATTTTGCCCAGGATCATATGACAGTTAATGCGAAGTCTGCTCAGTTGCCACACATGCTACAGGAATCCTACAATAAATTAGTTCAGGTTGAGAAGGACTTTTTTCATCATGGGCATAAAAACTACAGCGCTGAAATACTGTTGGAATGTGCAAATATTCATAGGTAAGACTATACCTCTATACCCCTACTGAAGAATTTTATTTAGTTTGAACTAGTCCATGAAGTGTATTGTTTACTTTTTATAGTCTAATCAAGATAGAAAAGAGGAGATAACATTGTTAGGTTTTATATATTGGTGTTACATGTATGTTTGCATTCTTCATGTGTTCTGTATTCAAAAAAGTACTGTAGAATCAAAAATTGTTTTCACTGAAGGCAGAGTTCTCTTTTATTCTCTTTTGAGGTCAAAACAAAGTGTCAGAGTCTCTTAAGTCAGCTTTTTGACTTCCCATTTGTAGGCACATTTTAACAGCCACACCAATCATTCTCAAGTATTTACAGGTTTTTACAATTCTTACTGTTGAAATGTTTCTCTAGAAACTGCTGCAATAGTAAAAGTGCAAAACATGGTATGCTTGGAATCCCAGCGGTTTGCAAGATACCCCCTTAAAACAACTGAGATATATTTTGTACCTGTATATTGCCATTGTGTTCCTGGTAAATACATACTCTAGAATATTATTTGCCTTTCTTCTCTTTGAGTCTTGGCATCTTCTTGCATTGCAGCAGTACAGTTCTAAGAATAAGACCTTGGAAAAATAGCTTGTGAGCATTCACTTCTCCTATTTGTACATTTCAAAAACACATATACAAAATTAATCTTTTAATCTATAATTAATCTATTTAATCTATTAATTGATTCATTATTTTATTATATATGTTCAACAGTGTTGATACCATAAAAATAAGCACTTTCTTATGTTAGTTCTTTTGAGTTTGTGGTGTTTTATTTTTTTTCAGGATGATTGCCAAGCAGGAAAAGAACAAAAAAGACAAACACAGTCACTATCTACATGCTTATAACTTAGCTCAGAGAGCAGTATCCAAAACAGAGGAAGTATTTAATAGTGTTTGTAGTTTATTTGCACTTAATGAGGTATGGACTTTTTTTTTCCCTTAATTGTGGAAAAGAAACCTAGTCTAGTTGTAGTATTCACACATTCTTGGATAATCTCATGTGGGGCTTCCAGGAATTATCTTCTTGTAATGATAAGCATTCTTTGTATATAGGAGGAAATATTGCATGCCAAAAAAATTTACATTTGAAAAAGGGATGAAGAGAGGATTCGTTTGGTCTTTGTCAAGTTTATTTTGTTCTGACATTTATCTAATAGGTACAAAAGAAAAAAGTATAAACTTGGAGATAGTTTTGATTCTCTAAATACCTCAAAAGTTTAAAAGTCTTCAAAATGTGTTTCTTCTCAGGAGAAACAAAAAGTATCCACAAAACATTATTATAAATAATGTCTGTCTTCAAAATAGTGTATTTTGGGTAGTGAAATCCTGCAGCCTCCTTTGCTAGTGTGTATGTACCATTATTAGATATTACATATTTGTACAGGTACATAAAACATGAAAAGCAAAAACCCAGCTGCTCTTATTCCGTGGAGCTACTTTGATGATTGCCTTATATTATATTTGACATTGAATTTTTTCTTTTAAATTACTTAAATATCTTCATTGCAATATTTCTGCTCTATCGAGGTGATAATGCTAAAATGTTTGCTTCTTTGGTTAAAAGAAGTACAACATTCTAATTTCTTATCAGGTAAATTTGCAAAAATACTTGAAATTATAATTCCACTTTCTTTTGTATTTCAGAATAAAAATATTAGTATCCCATTAATGAGACAACTAGCTCTTAGAAAAATAAATCTTGTAGAAATTCTTTTGGATATTTTTCATCTTGTCATTACTGAGAAAAAGCTTAAAAATGTGGGAGAAGCATCATTTCATGAATTTGTGGAGGAATTCATCATTGAAGATGATGCAGCAGAACAGGTAATACAAAATATTTAGTCCTATGATTTGCATGAACGGTATAACAAAGTTTTCCATAACACAACCTCTTCCACTACTGAGGAAATGGGTTCTCAGACCTGTCGTGTAGTTTTGTAGCAATGGAGGTTGAAGTGTGTGGTTTTAGTCTTGGGGATGGTTTACTGGGCACCTTCCCCTTACCCCATGTTTTCCTTGGCACTTGTTAAACTCTGCTTATGGATATTACATTGAACTTTTTTTTCTAAATCAGTTGTTAATGAAATTGTATATCTATTAAAGACAGCTCATTTGTAGTTGAAAGTATAATCACATTTAACGTATGTATTTGTATGTGAATATATAAGTGTTATGTTTTTTAAAAATACGTATTTCTGTCTGTGTGGGGATATATGAGCAAATAAACATAAATATGTATTTTACCAGGATTGGAAATACATGAAACGCACCATGGCTCATATTACACTGGCTCAGTTAGCAAACATACAGAATCTTTGTAAAGGCTGTCCCAACATCAAATCCAAATGCCTGTATCTAACTGGAAAAACTCTTCATTTACTTGCCATTAATGTAGACCCTGTATATGCAGAGATTTACTGGAAGCCAAATGTTATGGTATGCATTCTTTTCTGCAGTTGAATTTATTTTTCTGTGTAAAGTTTATCTGCTCTATTTTTTTTCTGTATACATTTGTATAAAAGCAGCTGTTTGTGTAGAGCTAGGTTTTACGTACTGCATGCAAGCCATAATAAAAATATATAGCAAAATGAGTAATTTCAAAAACATGCTTCTGCCTACATGCTATCCTCATGTAGCTAATTTTTGATTTGTTTGTGAGATATGCTAATTACAATATTTTCAAAAGAGAGAAAAATTCCTTGAATGCCTTAAAGGGCAAGCGAGGTGTGGTCTCTGGATCCATGTGGTCACGAAGTATTGACTTGTAGGTTAAAAGCTTGGATTTTTTGTGTTGTAGTAAGAATACCATGTGAAAAAAGGAGAGTTGATGGAGGCATTATAAATACAGTGATGAATTAAAGTGTTCAGAAGAAATTAGTGGAGGACAAATATGAGAAAGTCAAATTCTTGGAGGTTGGGGGGGGTGTGTTTTTAGTTTATGTTGGTGATATTGCCTTCGTAACATACTAAGAAATTTTGATGGTGGATAGTATTACTAAATCTCTCACCATGAAGGAATTAAGGCCGTGATTTCTTTTAAGATGAATTCCATTTTCACATAAACTTTCACAAAAGAAATTAAGCCTGCCTTACTTAATGGAATGATTAATTGTTCTTTTTTTTTTATACTGTGATGGGTAGGAAGACGCTAAATCAGACATCAGAAAATCTTCGCTGACTTCAGCAGAATGCAGTGAACAGGACATGACAGAGAGCGGTTTATCAACTAATAAATGTCATAATGATAAGTATAGGAGGAAAATACAGGAATTAATGGTATATTGCTTTATGAGCTTGCATTAGAATTTGAGTGCTTTCTTTTTATGGAATAATAGTCAATTTACCTTATCAGTTCTGTTTAAACTGATAATAGAAATGTTTGTAGCACAATCTTGATCTTGCAAAAGAAAAAAATCTACAAAACGCCTTCCAACAAACAGCTTTCCATCACTGCTGTGTAGCTCTGTCCTACTCCTCAAAAGATTGTGTGGGAGCTCCTGAATGAGCTTACCCAGTTGCTCCCAGAAAGAAATAATTGTCCTTCAGTGGTTTCCCACTGATGGAACATGTAGCAACCAGCACTAGATGAGCAGGCAGTTTCTTTCTGCCTCACAGATATGACTTTCTAAGGGAGCACAACATTTTGCAGACTGGGAACAAAGTAAGAAATTACTTCTATCACAAAACATTTGTAAAATTCGGTGAGCTGACCTCTGTAAATTACTGCAGCTGAAAGCACACTAGGAATTGGGAATGTACAGTTTGTGTTGCTAGTAAAATCAGTAAATATCTGAAGTAAGAGAGTTGTGGGTTAATTTGGAATAAATACAGTTAACTGTCCAGAGAAACAACTGTATTGATCCTTGGTTCTGAACTGCTCAAATTGCCTGGAATTTAAAGTCTGTTCTGCTAAGTACACATTTTATATTAGAAGAAATTTCTGTGTTAAACCAAATATATTTTAATGTTGTATAACAGATGTTGGTGTCTGCTAGAAAATTAATCAGTATTTGCATATTTTGATCATACATGAAGTGCCTTAAAAAGAAAATGTATTAAAATTACTCATTAAAAAGCAATATTTATCTTCTCTAACATGCTGTAATTGGTGTACGTATAACAAGTACTTAATATTAGCCAATTTTTATATAAAGCTTTTTATTTTTATCATCTAGACAGAACACAGGATGGCTCAGAAGTATCTTTCTCAATCCAGTGAGGCTTTGCTACAGTCTGTGGCTATTGCATTCAGTCATAATGTTACCGATGTACTGGCTCTTGCTAGTTTGGAAATGGCAGAATGCTTTCAACAATTTGATCCAATTTCAACTAGCCAATTTTTGGCACTTCATCAGGTAAGGCAACTAACGTTTGTGCTGCTTTTCAGCATGAAGATGTTTGAAGTTGCATAAACTAAACCGTGTTTGCATAGCCTGAAAATCGGTCTTACAGAACACATGTAGGGTTCCATGTAAGAACTAGTGTGTAATACAGGTCATCAAATATATGATATATTTGCTGAGTTCAGAACATTTCATCAGTGGTTTTTTAACAATTGTATTATCTGTTGTGTTTGACCTGACATTTTCATTGATGATTGCATACATGAAAAAATTTTAATAGGAATAAATGACTGTATTGTAATTAGCAAAGATAAGACATTGCCACAAAATACAGCTTCATCCCTCCCTAACAGATAATTTAAAAAATGTTTCTCTGAATTTGTTCATTCATTATTTTGAAGTGGATAATTCAGTTTACATTCAGTTTGTCAGATTGATACCTGCACAGCATGGTCCCATAGTTGGCTTGAAAGTGTATGCATGTGAATATGTGCCTCCATCAAAAAGAAGATGGAGAATGGCTGTAGGGCTTCTATTCCCTGCATCAGGAACAAATAATCCATAGTTCCTACACCAGCATCTCTATTATAGAAATACAAAGAAGCACCTTATACTACTTTGCTTCCTGCCATATCAATGCAACTGAAGGAAGTTATGACAAGCAGAAAGCACCTGACTCTCTGTCAGCACTTAAATTTGCAAATACCTGCACTCATGGGTGGAATTGATTAGCTGGGTCTTCTGGTATATTAGAATCAGCTAATACTGGATTTGGTGGTCCAACTGTTTATCTCTGTAGTCCTGTACTCCTGCAGCACACTGTATTATTTATGCTGTGCTGTCACACTTGTTAGTGAACCATCTAATATAATATGTATCAAGGCACCAAAACCATGAGTTCTCATGTCTTTTACTGGGCAAAAAATTCTGCTCATTCAGTTATTACTGCCCAGAAATGTTGTATTAAGCCTGCCTTTGGAAGCTTTGATCAGATGAACCTGAATTGCCTTTTTTTTTTTTTTAATGTGACAGCTGCATTAAAAAAAAAAAGATTTAGCTCTTAGCTAGCATTGGTTCAGAGGACAGGATTAGTATGCTTGCTGAAAGAAGTTTATATAGTCTTACCCATTATTTTGTTCTTTGTAGAAGTCTGTTGTGTGATGTGATGTCTGTCCGTTAGAGCACAAGAAACAGAAAAGACTCAGCTTACCTGAAAGGCTAAGCTAAAAACACAGTATTTACCATTCCATGTAGACCTTAGATGACTAAATGCAGGAACCTTGATGATAAATGTAGACAAAGAAATCAATTCCAGCTGTTTGTATTTAAGAAATCTTTCTTAGTTCTTGTCAGACTGTTTACATTAACCTGTAAGAACAAACAGCAGTCTTCTGCTAGTTCATCTCACCTTTCAAGCAAGAGAACTTTTCTTCAACATAAATATATGTTATAACAAACATAGTGTATATATTTATTTGTTTTATTTTTGTGAAGGAAAATAAATAGATGTAAAAATTTTACAGAGTTGTTCAGCATCGATGATGATGAAGAGTATTCTTCTAACCGCTACGTCCAACACCACCAGCTCTCAGCAGGCAGCATTGCTGCATCTTCAGAACCATTTAAAACAAAACAGAAACACAAGTGATCTTCTAAAATGTGTGGAACAGCAACTGACTGCTACTTCAGTGGTAACTTTCTGAGCTACTAATTAGGGGTTTATACATATGTTATATAAATGCACACAGACATTTGTGTGTATACAGGACATGGATTGGTGGTGGGTTTGCAGTGCTGAGGGAACAGTTGGACTCAGTGGTCTCTGAAGGCTTTTCCAACTGGAACGATTCTGAGGTTCTAAGAGACACCCCTGCACCTTCCCCTGCTACCAAAATCTTGCCACATAAACCAAATACAATTTTATATAGTACTTGTTGGTGAAGCGTCTCTAGCAAAATTTTTTTCAAATATAAATGTTACTATGAATTATTCTACTCACTTCCTTCGCTAATACTCTGCTAGTATTTGATAGCATTTTAACTTCAGAAATAGTGTAGCGGCATAAAAGTCATGTTGTTGTGAAGAGTGGACTAAGCTACAGTATTTGTAATTTGTTCTAAATAATATTTATATGTGCTTCTGCACTGCACAAAAGTTACATGATCATAGAATGGTTGAGGTTAGAAAAAATCTCTGAAGGTCATCTTGTAAAACCCCCCTGCTCAAGCAGGGCCACCTAGAGCTTGTTGTCCATGACCATGTCCAGATGGCTTCTGAATTATCTCCCAAGAATAGAGGCTCCACAGCCTCCTTGGACAACTTCTGTCAGTGCTTGCTTCCCTCAGGGAAGCAGTATTTCCTGTTGTTTGGACAGAGCATACTGTCCTGGGCACATCTGCAGAGTGTTTGGGCCTTTTAGCACATTCTTTCCTAGAATTACTATCAATTTTCTAATGAAAGAACTGAGAATGGGGTTTATAAAGTCTATGAAAATAATACTACTTTTGAACTACTGTACAGGCGTGGAGAAATCTCTGTATTCCTGTTGAACATTTTAATATAGTGGATGAATTGCCATCCGGTTTCTACATAGTTATTCTCCAGCATTCAGAAGACAGGTACAAAATTTCATCATTTTAATTTAGCACTTTTTGTTACGAATATAATCTTTTTTTACCTGGTTGGTTATTGCCTTTCACTTCTAATTTTGATGGACTTGAATTTTAGGATAACGAACTAATTAATGTATAAATAAAACTACCTGCAGCTCAGTTGTATGTTTTCTGTTCTTTCAATTTCCCTAATTATGTCTTAAATCTCCAGAGGTCACTTGAAAGGTTTCAGGCCATTCTTGATGTCTTTCCTTAGTTCTGTTAAGAGTTTCCTGCTTTTATTGCTTACGCTCTTGGAAATGTTAGGAGGGGTCATATTTAGCTTTATTAAGCCACCAATTATCTGATTATTGCAGCCTAATTATCTGCAATAAATTAGGTCATAAATTGAGCTCTAGCAACTGACTATGAATGCATTCATCAATTTAAAAAGTCTTAAACACTTGTCACGGAACAAGCAGAAATCTACCTTATTGGGTATACAGTAATAAAAGAATTTACCTTACGACTCTCAGTTTGTTCCAGCTAGAATTTGCAGGTTTTTGTACCCAAGGTGGGGCTAGTTACTGCATCATGAGAGAATTTGTGAGCACATTAAATTAGAGGGTAATAATTACTCATCTAATAAATTTGAGTCATATAAACAAGGCTAGACAGTCAAATAAACTATTCAGCGCTTTTCTGCTTTCCACAGATCACATTTGTACAGTTCATTGGTTGAGATGCCCAAAGTAAGTACTGCACAGAAAAAAGGAAAACTCACTCAGCAAATGGGTAAGTAGCTCTTACCTTTAAGAGATAAAAATCATTGCACTGATGTTATGAGAAGGCTCATATCTTTCACTGTTGCACTTAGTAAAAGTTTAAAGTATTTTTTCAAATAATTTTAACTCCTCTTAATTACCAAGGAACATAAATTCATAAGTATATGTTTCATTACCAGATGTAATGCATCTAGTCACAAAATGTATAATTTTTGTTTATATTTGAAGGCTGGAGTTGTTATAGATAAATAATAATAGAGTTTTTTTTATTGTACATTTCTATATATATTTTGCATTTATATATATATACATATATATCTAGATTTTATTTTCAATGAGTACCATGGCTAGAAACTGATAGTGTTTGTACAATCATTTCTTCAAGTATACATATATCTCAAAAAGACTCCTAAGAGGGTGTTATCCTCCTTTTAATAGTGCGGGCAAAAGTTTCTCGATTTCCTGTGAATCCTGATGCGTTTCGTATTTTGTTGGACAAAGTGCGTCTTTACAAGCAGCAAAAGATGAAGAGTCATCTTAAACAAACTGTTATTCAGAACTTGCAAGAGTGTGTCTCCAAAACAGATATGGTAATATATTTTATTACCTTATATTTAAAATTGGGTGAAAAACATGTACTAAAAATATGATAGACATTCTTTATGCAGAATTTTTAATCATTCCAAGCATGGCATCCCTAGTCTTCACAGTTACTAAATGCTTTGTACTCTGCTTCAAAATTTAATCTTACTGTGCTATTGTTGCTGTATTTGTCATTCAGGAGCTTTGAAATGTTCAGTAGTTTATCAGAATTGAAATGATGCAGCTGAGATCAGTTTGCTTGAAAATGTGCCGTATTTCTGAGATTTGCATTTGCAGATGTACGCTGCCTTTCATATCACATGAAAGTCCCTGCTGTTCCAAGGAAAAAAGCCAGGATCATAGATTGTAACCCTTTAATTAAAATAAAAGTATCTTGGCCAGAGATTTATTACTGATTTCCAACACAGAAAAGTTTTCTGCTCGGGCATACAGTGTCTTCTGCACTGTAGCTCTTTATTTGGGCGCAGCTGATCCAAGTCTGTTAGTCCCAAAATTTTGCTTCAAGGACACATTTTGTTGGAGTCTAAGTTTGTGGAACACTCTTAAATTCTAGATGATAGAAGTTTTCTGTAACTACAACTGCAGGAAGGCTCAGTTCTATGAGAACATTGTCACAGTCAGTGAGCACAAGTTGTGTAACATAAAGGTACTGGAATCTGCAACTTTCACACTGTTAATCTCCAAGGTGACAGAAAGTTTTCTTGAAATGAAATGTACAAGTCTACATTGTAGCATTTTACTTTTAATTTTGACTTCATTAGATAAAACTTAGGTTTTTCAATTCCAAAGAAAATTCACAGTTAAATATAGCACTAACAAAAGCTAGTATAGGCCTATTTTCATTATTAATATAAAGGTAAAAAATACAGATAATATTGAACTTTCTGTACAAGCTTTCATTGTTTTAATCACACTAATTTGACTGTCTTGGTCTAAAGCAATTTTAAGAGGTGGACACTCTAAAATGAGTTAGATTTAACCAATCCCTTTCCAGTAAGGAGAAACAAGTATGAGCAGATATAAATGAAAAAATAACAGTTTACTAAAATAATGAACTAGGAATAGGCAAAAATAACAGTAATAGTCATTAGTTACAAAGTTGCTGAAATCTCATGGATGTCCTGGGAACAAAGGAAAACTCACAGTGGTGGAGTGACCCCTTCCCAGTATGGCACCTTCCATGGGCAACTGCATATAGGGAGACAAAGGGAAAGTGGCATCAAGCCCCCAGTCTCTCCACCAGTGGCAGCTCTGTCAGCAAGGGCAGCTGGCACACTGTGGTAACTGGTACTTGGTCGAGGGCTAGAACATGGGACTTTGCCTTCCTCTCAAGAGAAGATGGCAAGGCAGCCGGCTGGAGCAGCTCGGTGCCTTCTCACCTGGGCCGGGCACTGCTGGCGGACTGGGGTGACCACCCAGAGCAGGGCCGCTCTGCCCCTCTTGCTGGGGTGCTGGCTGCAGACAGGCAGTCGTGGAATTTGCCCTGAGGATGTCCAGGACTGTGAAATGTAGCCTCTTGGGAAAAAAAACCCCACTCGTAGCAACCCCCCAGAAAAACACAAAAGAAAATCGAAAAGGGGGGCCTCCACCTGCACTGCCTCAGCGCTACGGCAAAAGCCGGGAGGCAAGAGAGAGCCAAGAGGGAAGAGAGCTCTGCTTGGGCGACTTTTACCAGGGACTGGCACGCCCCTGCTCCCTGCTTCTGTTCCAGCTGCAGGGCCTTAAAGAGACAATAACAATTTTGGGCACAGGTAGATGTAGAATACAGTAACAGTTTGGGTTACCCAGAGTATTAAAAAATCTAGTTCTTGAATTACAATTCTGTTTCATTCGTCATGTTAGCATCTTTCTGTTGAAATGCCGAGTATTGCAGATGGTTGAAGTGTTGATCACTTCCTCTTGCCCAGGGCCAGCCCTTGTTGTATTGGCAAGTTTGTAAAGATTGCTGTAGTTGCGTAAGTAAAAAAAAAGGTGTTAAGATAGTGTGAGCTTCAACAGATGAAAAAAACCAAGTGGCTTAGGTTTTTAAAAAGCATATGCATTACAACTCCCAGAACTTATGCATGCAGCCTGTACTGAGCCACACAAGCCTTGGATGAGAAGTTCATTTATTAATACCAACACTCCTCACCATTTAGTTGAACTCATTTGTCCAGTTAGTGGTTTTGTGTCCATCTGTTAGATTTTACAAGCTTCAGTTTTCAGTGTCTTTCTCTCCTACATGATTCTGTTTTCCCNCAGGCAGTCGTGGAATTTGCCCTGAGGATGTCCAGGACTGTGAAATGTAGCCTCTTGGGAAAAAAAACCCCACTCGTAGCAACCCCCCAGAAAAACACAAAAGAAAATCGAAAAGGGGGGCCTCCACCTGCACTGCCTCAGCGCTACGGCAAAAGCCGGGAGGCAAGAGAGAGCCAAGAGGGAAGAGAGCTCTGCTTGGGCGACTTTTACCAGGGACTGGCACGCCCCTGCTCCCTGCTTCTGTTCCAGCTGCAGGGCCTTAAAGAGACAATAACAATTTTGGGCACAGGTAGATGTAGAATACAGTAACAGTTTGGGTTACCCAGAGTATTAAAAAATCTAGTTCTTGAATTACAATTCTGTTTCATTCGTCATGTTAGCATCTTTCTGTTGAAATGCCGAGTATTGCAGATGGTTGAAGTGTTGATCACTTCCTCTTGCCCAGGGCCAGCCCTTGTTGTATTGGCAAGTTTGTAAAGATTGCTGTAGTTGCGTAAGTAAAAAAAAAGGTGTTAAGATAGTGTGAGCTTCAACAGATGAAAAAAACCAAGTGGCTTAGGTTTTTAAAAAGCATATGCATTACAACTCCCAGAACTTATGCATGCAGCCTGTACTGAGCCACACAAGCCTTGGATGAGAAGTTCATTTATTAATACCAACACTCCTCACCATTTAGTTGAACTCATTTGTCCAGTTAGTGGTTTTGTGTCCATCTGTTAGATTTTACAAGCTTCAGTTTTCAGTGTCTTTCTCTCCTACATGATTCTGTTTTCCCCTTATCTATTTTCTCCATTCTGATTAGTTTTTTTCCTAAACTGGCTCCACTGATCTCTCCATATGCTTTCATTTGCTTCTTCTATGTTCATCATGCAGTTTTTGTTCACTTCTCAAAGTTGTCCTTACACAATTTCTTCTCATTATTTGGAGGAACACATTATTATTTCTTTCTGCTGTACTTTTCTGCCATTCCCCATTGAAATTGCTGAAGTATATAAATTGTTTAAATAATAAGTATTGACACCTTGAAGTGGTTCTTATGTTAGAGTATTTTGCAAAATGCTGGATTTCAAAATTTTGAAATAGTTTTGCAACCAACTTCTTGTGTTTATATTTTCCATTTTATGATCTTTCACATTATTTTGTTTAGTCTCTGATTTAATGTATTAGAAAATTTATATATATAATGGTATTTAACAAGGATGGAGATTGAAAATATTCTAATTTTTGTTTCTGTGTGTGTCATAGACTCCGACAGAGAAAATAGATGATAATGAGCTTGATTTGACATCAGATTTCTGTGAAATAATAGAAATTATGGAAGACTATCTGAAACCAATGCTGTCACAGGTTGATTGTTCTGCTATCAGGTAAGATATATTGACTTTGATTATAATTTGTGAAAACAGAGTTGTGACTCAAGTCCCTCAAATAAAGGAATGGTTTTAGTAAGGATACCCTGTTGAATGAATGTTTCATGTCTTGAAAGAGAGTATATTCAGGATATGTCAGACTAAGAGACTGAGCAATATGATAGACTAACGGCCATTTCTGAAAAGCACTGTTCTGTTCTCTAGCTTAAGTTATACTTAAGTTGAAGCTCAAGATGCAACATTATAATTAAAGTGTTTAAAAATAGGATTTCTGAAGGACAGGAACTCGAAAGGGAGTGCGTCCTTTGTGTAAAATGTCACTGAAATTGAAGTAGAAATTGAAGCTGGTAATATTTTCACTGAAATTCTTCTTCCCAGAGAATCCCAGTCCGTATCGGTTTCAGCAGCTGAAACAGGAAAAAAGAAAGCGAAAGATAAGGACACCAAACAAGTTGGAATGCAGGGTATGTGCTCCCTTGAGTACCGTGTGTGTGTGTGTGTGTTTATGGACAGATACCAAAATCATCATTTCAATTTTAATTTTATTTAAAACAGGGAGAGGACAAAGGCTTTAGCATTGTTTTTGTCTGTTTTATTTTCTATATCAAGTCAGATATTTCAGTATATTTGCAAAGACAAATTTAGATGCTGGGTGGAGCCATGCTTCTGCATTTTGGATATCAACAGTTTTTCAGGAGAAAAGCTAAAATAAAGAACTTTCTTAAGTCTGTAGATCTCTTTGTTTTGTCTTTTTAATTTGCTTTTGACTGCGTATTTAGTATTTTTTTCCTAAATAACTGAAACAAAATTTTTCTACAGAACAACACAGTTAGTATTGGATAAGAGTGCCTTTACAACTGTATTCTGTTTAGTCAATCACTGCTGTGGCAATTTTGTAGTTCCAAACGTTGTTTTCCTGAATGTATTGCATACACGTGGACTTGGACCTTTTGTCATACAATAGAGGGAACTTAGGTTTTTACATCTAACTGCAATTATTTATATACAAACTGAAAACTTAATCACATTCTGTCACATCTCTTTAGATACACCTATGGATTTAGGATTGTGTGTGGTATTACTAGGGGATATGTTATTTATGGAATTGCCTTTGGAAGCTCTGAGTATATTTAGAGAAGAAGGAATAAGTTCTGTTTCCAGAGATTTTTCTCTACAGATTCTCTACAATCGCCTACATTGGACTGAGTCAGGTACTATTAGATAAACATTTTTTCCTTTAGCATAATGATGCATTAAAACAATACTTAAAAATTTAAATAGGAATGGTGGTGTATATTTTACTGGAAGACAGCCACGTGCAATAGGTGTCCAGTATTTTAGGTGGACTAGATAGTACAGTAGGCTTATTTTAATAATGTACAGGCTTATTACAGATGCAGTGGTACCTAATTTAAAATAACCTTGACACATGAAAGAATTATATAAAAATTGGAATCTAAAATTGTAAACAAATTTACAAGCATGTTGTTAAAACTTCAAAGCTGTTTTCAGCTGCAATGAAAAAAATAGGAAGTAAGAATTCACACTTCTGTTAATTTTTCTTTATCATTACTCTAAGACTTTGCTCAAAATACCAAATGTAAAATCTTAATCTCTGAAATACTTTCCTCTCAGTTCTTGTGCTATATCTGGGCAAAATCAAATCCCCACAGGCTTTGTGAACTTTCCCTACTCCAGACACTTATACCCTACATAAACTCTTCAGCAAAATGAGGTTAAGTAAGGTAGTTGGTAAACTTGTCCTTATGGCATCTTAAAACTCATTTCTTAGATCTAGAGGTGCGTAATAAATGCAGGCACTAAGCCATTTTTGTATGAATCAAAGATACCTTCTATTAATGAAGTTAAAAATCTGGAGCTGCATTTTTCTCATACGTTGAAAAAACCACATAAAATTATTAAAACAAGTTAGTCCAAGATAAAAAATAGACCAAGTGTAGAAAATCTCACTCTGTACCATGAAAGCATGCTGCCCCGGAGAGGTTCTCATATTGTGTCCATATCTGTAATATTTAGTAATATTTAGCCTCTAGTATAACCTGTTCTCTGTTTTTCCCTTTCACCCCTTCTTTCTAAAGGGAAAGAATTGTGAGTAATCTGAGATTAGAATATTTTCAGTTTACATACTGTTACAGGTCTTTCAGAAATACAAGTTTTAGAACATGTAGGGATTTTTCTATTTCTGTTTTTTCCTTTTTGAGAGTGGAACTTCTTACAGTTGCATAATTTTAGAAGTAGATAAATGAGAGGCAGCATAGTTGAAAAGTCTCTGTTCTTGCAATTATGACAGTGGCCACTGAATGAGGAGACATGAGCAATATGATATTAATGCATATCTCAAGCTTCCATGAACTTTCGGGGCACTCAGTGATAATTGGCTGAGACATGTACTCTGGGTGATAATCATAAATACAGTGAGAAACATAAGACAGTTTTCTGTGCTTTTTAAAATTCCCTTAAAGAAATAAAAGATCCAATTCAAATATGAAACTTCCTTTTTCCTTTTGATCTCTGTGTGTCCCACAGAACCTTCAGTTATTACATTAACATCAACAATTAATAGATACGGTAAATGACTTAGAAAGTGCCTTGATGATCACTGCTCATCTCTATCCAAAACTGGCAGTGTAATGAAGCATTTTCATGTCTAAGGGATCACATCTCCTCCTCGTTTTCTGCTTTAAAGCATTTATTTTTAGGCAAGAAGTTTTGGGTAATGTCCTTGCCTTGCTGTGCTCTGAAATGAATTTTTATTTTTCTATTTCAGTCTGTTGTTGTTGTTACTGTTGTTGTTACTACTACTACTGCATCGTATTAAATGTATGCAGTCCTTCAAGGACGTTTATATGCTAAAAGTGCCTATATATTAAAATTTTTTTTCTTTTCATTTTCACAGAAAGTCAATTTAAAAAAAATGTTGAAGTATCTAAAGAAACAAAAGCTCAACAGAAAAAGAACGTCCAAATGGTGAACTTTCCACGTTTTTGTAAATAACCAGAGAACTTGCATAGAAAAGTGTGAAAGTGGGTTGAATAGAAGCTCAATATGTGTGCTAGAATTCTGAAGTGGAATAAATATCACATAAGTCCATAAGAATCTTGTTTCCTGTTGATTTTGCAAGGAGTTTTTCTTTGAAAAATCACACTTTGTAAATGGGACATATTTAATAACCCACGAAGGAAGGTGCTTAAAGTTACTGAAGATAATTTCTGCAACAATATATTGTATTTTATGTAGTGTAGACATATGTTCTTACAAATCTATATTTATATTTGCATATATGTCTATATATGTGCTCACACATGGGTATATATGTGTGTAATATTTGTATATGCATTGTAGCTAATGAAAAATAATTTATTAATCTCCATTGACAATTGAGTATCATGATGCTTTTAAACCCACATTCAAAACTTTGTTAGTTGTTTGACGTGTCTTTCTCTTAGTTTTTTGACACAAAGAATGCAATACTGTTAGTATTTGATTGAAACTTTAACACCTAAGAGAATATGTGTTCTTTTTAATTGTAGGCACCAGTTAATCGTGGTCTACCCTCTAATTGCTTGCCTGTTGATATACGTAATTTTAAATGTATCCTTTCACCTATTAGCTAAGTGTATCAGCTGAATTTCCTTCTTTTGTTGTTTAAATATCATTGTTTGTGATTAACTGTTTATCAGATATTGTGGACCCCTATAATGAAGGAAGAGAAGCAGGTAATGTATATTAAATAATATTTATTCACTATCTACCCATGGAATTTAGAATTTTTTTGTACCAAAAAATGAAGTAATGACATCAAGATGTTGGCAAAAAAGCATTCCTTTTCGTCAGAACAGCACCGCTTATCATCTGTAAATGGTGCATCAGTGAGACAATACAACAGTTAATGGAGTTTTTTAGTTAAGTCACAGAAAGACAGACTGGTTTGGGTTGGAAGGGACTTATAAGCTCATCTCATTCCACCCCCTGCCACAGGCAGGGACATCTTCCACTGGACCAGGTTGCTCCAAGCCTCATTCAACGTGGCCTTGGACACTTCCAGGGATGGGGTAGCCACAGCTTCTCTGGGCACCCTGTGCCAGGGCGTCCCCACCCTCACAGGGAAGAATTTCTTCCTGATATCTAACCTAAACCAACTGTGTTTCAGTGTGAAGCCGTTCGTCCTTGTCCTGTCACTACCTGCTCTCGTAAATAGTCTCTCTCCATCTGTCTCTTTGGCTCCCTTCAAGTGTTGAAATAGTTATTAAATCTAAACACAATGCAAAAGAAGCTACAGAACAATCAGTAGCATAACTGAGTGTATCTCCATGCGTTTGCAGTTCTCCTTCACAGCAGATCAATATAAAACACTTTATGTGCTCAATATCTGACTCCTGAATGTATCTTTTAACTTATACTAGTATCAAAATGTAGTTAAAAGGAGAAAATTGTTTATCATTAAATGTGCAATATCCTTAGAGAGAAGAGGTGGGCTTGGAGTCTTGTTTTCTGAAATCAGGACTCTGGAAACTCAGTTTATCCACCTACTTAAGTCCTCTCTGAGCCTCTGGAACAGAACCCTATGAACAGTACTGGTTTTCAATTCTTTACCCTTTTTTCAGGGTATCTAAAACTTTTTCTTTGTGTCTTTAACCCGTCTACCAAATAATCCTTGTTCATTATAAAATACACCTTTCAAATGGGCATCCCAATTTTACTCTGAAAATGTCACAATTGCTTCAATTTCAAAACCCAGACTTAGTTTTCAAAAAACATCAAATCTAATGATGACCTAAACCCCCCTAAATATGATTGTGTCATTTTAAATTATTGAAGTTGAGATTGCCCAATGTAGTTTGTAGTATGTTGCATTCATACTGATGAAATTCTCTTGTTACAGAAGCTTCAAGTCCTTCCCAAAAAATAAAGGAAATACTAGAAAAATACCATGACCTATTTACACTGCAGTGGGAAGGTGTCATTGGCAATATGTGTGTTCCAAGGTATGCAATAGTCTATCTGCTTTCTTGTTTTATCCATGTTTCTTGTTTAAAATTGTGCCTATTTTCAGAGACTTTGGTCATAAAATAGGGTCATATTTTGCTGAGCTGATAAACACATAGCAAACCATTGTTGTTGTATCAAACACAGATCTAGGTTTGTAGACTGAATAATTTAGGGATCTGAAATAAAGTGCCACAAAGTGATTTAGCCGGGTTGGTTTTGTCAGAGCTGCTGTATATGTAAATAATGTAATTTTGACAGAAAGTATTCTGGTTCAGGCTTTGATGAATACGGATATGTGAGCATAAGTGTAATTTCTGGCTTTGCTCATAATTGTTTTTAAATCCAAGTGTTAAAACCATAGCATCTACAGGCATCTTCAGTCAACCATAAATGGGAGCGCAGATTTCAGGGGCAGAGTAGTGAAGGTACATCACACAGTTTCCAATTTCAAACATTGATCATGAAGCTAATAGCATTTTATGGAGTCTACTCATAAACACACTTTGTTCTTTATAGAAATACTTTACTTTTAAGATCATAGCCACAGAGGAATAAAAGGGATCTCAAGAGGTCAAACAGTGACAAGCCCTATGAGGCAACATGGCTGTCACTGGACCTTCCTTCCTAACTGCTAGTTTAGCAATTTGGAATTTTCTCTACTTAGCTAATACTACTGAGTAGGTACTCTAGTATTTTTTCATAACAATTGCGAAGATTGTTATTATCAAATTGCAGTTTTTGCTGCCAGCTGGCCTGATTATTCACATCTCTTTTCAAAAACTGGTTGTTCATGTCCTGGTGGGTATATACATGACTACTCCCTTTGAGTGTTAGACAAAGACTGTATTAAAGCTGTACAATATGTACAGCAATGATTTTTTTTTAATTTTGTTTTTTTGATGGAGATGCTGGTATTTATCTAAAAATACACTGTGCCTCTTGCTCACTATGAGATGTTACTCAGTAATCATTTTAATACAAGAGTATTGTATTAATAATCCATATGATTTATTACACTTTCACAGAATTCTGCGGTCATGTTTGTCTCCTTGCTTTGCATGCTGACTTTTATTATAATTATTTCTGGAGTAAATAGAACTGAAGTGTTTGCTATGGATAATTTCTGAGAAGTATTCTTGTAAAACAGTAACATGAAAGTAACTTACTTCCTTTCTTCTTCCTTCCTTTCAGCCAAGCTGAATGGGAGCAGCTGCTGACAAACTGTAGTGCATTTCTGTTCTATGGGATGGAGAGATTCATGTCTCATGTATTGCTCAATTGGTTGGTTGCTGTGAACATCCCACGTAAGATAAGCAAATTGAGAAATATTTTTAATTCCACCAACTTTTATTCCTAGATGTGTCCTACTGAATCTTTATCACACTATTGAGGTTGGCAGTTAAGGGCTTTTTTCTAGATCCAGGGTTTTTAGTCAGAAAACCTTTGTATTATGTAGGTTTCATTCTGTTGCACAGCTTTCTTGTTAATCCTCACAGATAATAGTCTTTCTTCACTTCCATATGATGGAATTTCATAGGTTTCAAAAATTAAGTCATCATCCAACAGTTTTTGCTGTAAACCTTCTCCTTTTCTTTGGAATTTAGTATTTGGTTGCAAGATACTTTTTAATGGTAAGAACAACCTCTGCAGTGCCACTTCAAAATTTGTAAGTCTCTGCTGAGGCAAACAAGAATTGTCCATCAAGGCTGGGTTAATGCTGGAGGATTACTCTGGTGTTACAGAGTATTTGTAGACTCTGAGAAGGTATTTTTTCTCTGTTTCTTCACAACTAATTAGTCTTTCTGTTGTAGCATAAGACTTAGATTCAGGACTGTTGTTTTGGATTCACAATCTTCCTTTCTCCTCCTGTTTTCCTTGCACATCTGCAAGAAACTTGACTTTGGAGTTGTGCTGAATTTTTCAGGATAGCTATATTGTGTTGACATGGAAAAGTAAGGAGGAGAGTGCACATCAGATTGTGAAGCCCTGTAGAGCAACAGGAAGCTTCTTCATGAAGCTTTGGTTTTAAAAGTGATTTAAATATCTATATGTAAATATTACAAGAAATAAGAAAATATGTCTTCTATATACATGGATCATGTCTGAAGATGATGTTTCAGATATCCATAGACCAGATATTTACAGGTCTGGCAACTTTTGGATAGTTGTTAAACCTTGCCATTTGTCCTACTCTTAAAACATGCCAGGATGAATTCTGTCTGAGATTTCTGAAAGCTCTAACCTAGATCAGATATTAAGTATTTGGTTCGGTCATTTACATGATGAAATAAAATATATCATTGCTAAATCTGAGCATGAGACCAGGCTGACAAAGAGAATGCAGTGGTTTAGCAAATCCTGAAATGTGAGATCATGATACAAATTAACCTTGCTTTATGCAGGGTGTAATTTGGGAATGTCTAGTGGAAGATATTATACTTAAGGGAAAACAATCAGTTAATCATTAATAAGTTAAGGTATGACTGCTTAAGGCACAGAGTTACAGAACAGAGTCAAGAGATGGATCACAAATTAAACAACGTACCCTTGCTGGTATTAAAAAACCCCCAAGGTCTGTATAGGGGTAACTATACAGGAGGGTGGTGTGCAAGCTATATGAAATAATTTTCCACTCTATGTAGTATTGCAAAGGTCTCAACTGGAGATGAATATTGACCACCTAGAGTAAGTTATTACTGGAGAACATTAGGAGTGGTCAGAAGGCTGTACCACAGCTTGTGTGCCTAATTTTATTAATAAAGATGTATGAGCATTGATATGTTTATATGCATTTAAAACATACTTTCAGAGGAAAGATTGACATATTGAGAGGAGACATGATAAAAGTTTTAAGTGTGTCAAAGACTTTCCAGGCATAAAAGTATTACAAATTCACTTACCTTCTTGGGTTAGGAGAACAAGTAACAGATTTGAGCTGCAGCAAACCAAACAGTAGGCAAAACCTTTTAATTCTGAGAGTATTCTGAGTTATTTCACTGGAGACCTTTAAGGAAAATAAGGCATGTTAGGGATGTAACTTGTTGTGAGTTGTGGAGAGGAGCTGTGGTATAAAACAATTTCGATACCTGCATACCATAAACTCTTCCAAGAGTTCATAACTACAGAGCTGGGTCATATAGGTCATTGGCTGTAATAAGATGGTATGTGGACTTCATTACCAATTACACTAACGTGGCATAGGAAAAAAACCCTGCAAAACACTATGGAAAAGTGTAGCAAAATTACAGGAAATAATGTTAGTTTGACTTTATTAGTGTACATTTACATAATACTTGACAATTGTGGCTGAAATATGTAGATTTTATACTAGTGGTTTAGACTATATTCAAGAAAGTGATTAACTTACAAAAGGCCTGATTTACTTTAATTATTATGCTGGGTGTTATTATTAGTGCAAATACCATTGCTATATTTTTTTCCAGAATGCCGTTTGGTGATTCTTCTGGATCTGGTACGATCACAGCAAAGTTACCAAAGAATTACAAACTCTGATATCCACAAAAGGTAGGTAAAGTCAATTTCAGTAAAGTCCACAATAAGGCAGATTATTTCAAAGCAAAGTTAAAATTTTTAGTTATGAATATTCTCCTTTACTTTTGCAAGTAGAAGAGCTTCTTTATAGGACTAAATAGGATGAAAGCTCTGTTAAAAGGCAATGATAAGAAAATATGATGCAGAAACCTTGCTACATTACACATATCTCACAAGTCTGAGAACAGGATTCTCAAAATGTTCTAATTGAATAGATAAAATTTTCCTTTAACAGATAAACTGCTAAGAGTCCCTCTGAGGGTTCATACATGGGAAAGTTTAACAATCAGACAGATTTTTATTTAAATAAATTATTATGGCATGTTAAATAACCTGTTTGGAATTTTTAGTATTACTAATTGCAGCTTTTATGTCTTTAAAAGCATCTCACTATTTTTGTTGCTTTTAAGTTGACAGCTGCTAGGGTTTACATTATTTTATTGAATGTCCATTATGAATTCTTGGTAGATGCCACAGTTTCCTAATTTTATTCATTAATTATTTAGTCCCTGCTGAATTTTCAGATAATTTGATCATACTCTTGAGGGATGAGATACCTTGCATAGGAGTATAGATAGATTGGAGCATTGGGCAATCGACAGTGACATGAAATTTAACAAGAAAAAAGTGACAGACTCTTCACTGGTGACAGAGTAACACTGGACACAAGTGTACACTTGGAGAGGGGTGGCTGGAGAGCAGCCCTGCAGAAAGGCACTTGATGCTGAGCCAACAGTGTGCCTGGGCAGCAAGTGAGCAAAGCACATCCTGGGAACATAAATATCTTTTGACTTTTCTAATTACTCATTCCATGAAGAAGAAATAGAAAAAAATTCTCTAAAAATACTGTTTAATTAGTGCAACAGTGGTTAAGTTAAATCCAATTGTGTGTAAGGTATATTATACACACATCTACATATGTAAATATGCAGATATCTGAGTGTATAAACAACCTCCTGGTATTTTTTAATAACCATTTTGATCCCAAACAGCCATTTCCTAAAGTAAACCAAAACACAATTCCTTAAACTAGTTTTTCAAACTCAAAAATTTTGAAGTCTCAGTTTAATAGTTTGGTGAATTTATCAATAAGACTTACATGTTTAAGTCCAAAAGCTTCCTGAAAATTTAGAATAACATTCATTTTAAAATGAGTCACATAAACTCCATACACAATGAGACAGCATCTCCTCAAAAGATTACAGAAAACTTTAATTATAGTCTTTTGATAAAATTACTATGAAAAGCAGATCCAAATAAAACCAAAATGCAACCTTCTGTTTACTGCAGTTTCAGCCTTAGAGTATCACTCCCCTTTTATGGCTAAGACAGTAATACCAAAGATACTTACTGAAATATTCAGCAGTAAAAACTCAAATCCCACATTGCAAGTGATTTGCTTTTAAGCCTCCAAATCAGCACCAAACTTATGACAAAGAACAAGGTTTCAGTTCCTGCAGTATTTTATGTCTAAACATGTCTTTTCACACCTGATTCCCAGTATATTCTGCAGTGTTTTATAGAAGTTACGGTGTTACTCCTCCTTTCACATTTCCAGAGATGTCCAGAACTACAATAATATGACAGAGAGTAATCCCCATGGTAAAATTGCATCATGAAAAAATATAGAGAGAAAGTTACCTGAATTAATCATGTTAAATTCAAAGTGCTGTATGAATGTTAGAAAACATTTGATGCTCAGCGTACAAGAAAATGCAGTTGACATTCTTTCTCCTTCTATTAAAAAGTATTATATATTTGGTTATATTTTTTATATATTATGTACATTTTTCTTTTATTGATCTCATAATTCTGATCTTCCTTAGTTGTCTGCATATTGCTTTAGAGAGACCAACTGAGACAGCAATACTTCTAAGCCTTTCAGGTGCTGGTTCTGTGATAGCCACCCAGTGGTACACGACCTTGCAAGAGAATGCAGAAAGGCTGGAGGTCTTGTTTGAGAGTAAGAATTTGTATTTGTATGTATACTGCTTCAGACATTTGTGTGTGTGCGCTCATGGAGTGTATCTGCCTGTCTCCTCTCTCTACTTTCCTTGTTCCTTACCATATTTTGCCTGGAGTTTCCATAGGAGGTGAACTGCATGCAGGAGCCACCATGTGGTTGACAGTTGATTTTTCATACAGAACAGTAACCTACTGCAAACAGTTTTAGTGTGGGGTGTTTGTTTGTGGTCATGTGGTAAGAATAGGATTTATATGGTGAGAAGCAGTGCCCTAGGACACAGCCATCTGTAGTTACATAAACTGTGGGGGGAAAAAGCCCTTGGATTTAACTTGCATCTGCACAGATACATTACTTAAATCTGTAAAGATACACTTTTTCATTAAGTTTTAAATGTGAAAGCACCAGGCTGTATGGTTGATATTTTCTTGCTTTTCAAAACTTTCATTAAAAACTCACAGTAACTAACATTTCTTTCCAGAGCTGCTGAGCTTTGGTAAAATGAGTGGGCAGACAGTTCATATTCTTCAAAGTAGAAGTCACAGGAAAAGGGATTCCATTAAAGGTAAGAATTAAAAGGCTTAGTATGAAAGACTGGCTGTAAACGCTAACTGGAACCTTTAGATAGGTAGATCAATGTGGTAGTTCATGGGTATAAGTGAAACCTTCCAGATGAGCTATTACAATTTTCTCTGAAACTTCTTAAAAGACTTGAGAGTCAAAAGACCACTGATACAATATCATAATTGGAGTAGCTATATTTTATATAAATAAAATTTTGGGGAGACTTTGACATAGCTGACCAAAAGCCAAAATTTGTACTCCACTGAACAAATAAAGTAGTGTTACTAACAAGGTACATCAGGAGCACAACATAAACAATATAAATGGTACAGGATTATAGACTGCAAAAAGGATCTGCAGTGATTCTAGACAGTCTGCATTTTAAAGACCATACTAGCAATAAGAAATATCTGTTATCTTGTTGGAGAGCGGAAAAGAATTTTTGAGTAAAACAACTTCTAATATACTGTCTATAAAATTGTACTGCTATTTTTCAATGTACAGGCCTTACCTTTTAAAATAAGGTTTAATAAATTTAATTTTTATTTATAACTTGCACTGTTATAGAATTGAAGAGAGAAAGAATTCAGATCAGAAATATTCCCTAGTTTTTTTGTGGCCTTTTTTTTCAGAAAATGCTTCTTCAAGATAGTGGCAGTTTTTAATATTTTTAAAAGAATGTAAAAGAACCACAAGTATTAATCAAAGAGAAGGTGTGTTAAATTATGGCACTTAAAGCATTCTTATATTTAGTCATATTCAGGAATAACAATGGTTTTTGATATATTTTTATAGTGGAAGCAGATTCTCACAGCTCTCCTGAAGACAAAATAGAAGAGCCGACTGTTTGCACTTCCTCAGATCCTCCTGCAACTCAGCCATCATTTTTTAATTGTGTGCTCTATGGTTTACCCAACATAATTCTGATGTAAATTGTGTCAATCTTTTCATGCTAGGAATACCTACACTGGTCTAAGGAGAGGTGAGATTAAGAAAATGTGCATATTGCTGATTCCTGTTTCAGATGTAAACAGTTTAATATTAGAATAAGTGTCAGGAAAGCAGAATATATAATTCAGAAATTTCAGTTAGTACTGTCAGGTTTTTTTAGCTTGGTGAATCCTTTAAAAATTTGTTAAGTACCAACATATCTTAAAGAAAAGTGGGCTAGTATTTTTCAGCCTTGATGCATGAATGGAATTGGAATGTATCCATTCCAATGGAATGCTTCCATTTGGAAAAATGTTTGTTTGATGTATTGTATTCTCACATAGACGATTCATCAGGAACATAGCTAAAAAATTTACCAAGTGACCTTATTCTGAATGAACTGATCTTTTTATATAGAGGTAGTTGTAGTTCAATTGGAAAACAAGTTAGTGTTAAATAAAATGGTTAATAATTTTTGCTTTCTTTATTGTCCTGTGTTTTTCCTCAATACCATATGAATATATATTACATTATTTCAAAATCCCAAATAAAATTATTATGTGTGTGGATTTTGTAATATGCTGTGTTTAACAGCAGTCCATTTTTAATTACACACTTTAAAACTTCATAGCAATAGAAATAGATGTAAAATAATTTAGCATTTATGGAAAGTATAAAGCTTTGATTGTTATTGCAATTAAAATAATTTCAAGAGTCTTTTTTTCCCCAGTAAAATGGTGATGTCTATTTCCTGTGACACTTTTTTGTGTCTGATAGAGCATCAAAATGATACTGAAAAGATACTGTCCTTGGCTACCTGATGTGTTACAATCAGAACCTGGTAAGGGTTATAGGGCTATATAGAACATACTACAAAATAAAGGGCATGCAAAATACTTTATGCACATAACAGAATATAAATTTGTGCTTCCTTACATCTTTCACTCAATTTAATTACATGACCTTATATGAAGAGCAGCTGCTCTGTCAAACTGTGTTCCATAACAGGCACGATTTTTATTCCCCTTATAACCTAAGTTAGACATAGGACATAAATATTTTTATGGCATGTATCTTGGCCTTTAATACAGTACAAATTAAGTAAAGAAGTTACTGAAGTTACCTGGTCTGAAAATTAAGGATTCAGTGTAAGATACTATCAGGTCTCTGAACTTGCCATGTTTTGCCACATACTGGCATGAGTCCCTTTCCCCAAGTTCTGGCATTTATTTGTTTGTTTAGTTTTAAGTCTTATAAGGTACCTTTTCATTGTATTTCTGTAACATGGCTGCTTTTTTTACATCCCATGAATGATATTTGGGAAGCTAAAGTACTGCTGAGTTTGAAGGTGCAATTTGTGTTGAAGGAAGCACGTGTTCACACTTGTTGTTCACTATAGCAAATATACACATATTGTTAATTTCTCTTGAGTATGTACAATAATAATTTTCACATAATTCTCCAACACATTAATTGCCCTGAAACTGTATTTCCCTGCTTTTAATGGCATTGTTTACCTTGAATGCCATCTTTCTAGTTCTGTCTCTTTTTTTGTAACATAAAAGGTTTTGGAAAAAAAGTGTATTCAATGGGAATCATGAAGCCTTGGCTACCTTGCTACATGACAGTACTTATGGATTTGTGTTAACTTCTACCTTCTTGAAGTAAGAAATTTCATGAACTATAAAGTCCAGAAAAGTTTCAGTGCTTCAGAAATGGCAAGGTTGTTCTTTGAGAATAATCCAGGATAAAAACTTCAAGGTTTCAAAGATAGGAAACTGACTGCTGTCTAGGTATAATGGGCTTATTCAGTAGTTTACTGCCGTGGTTTATTTATGAACTGATGGAAATAACTTAATCTAATGAAGCATTTTTCTCAAAAAAATTCCCATTTTATATTTGATCCTTTAGCTCTAACTACATTGCAGCAACCTCTGCCAGAAGAATGAATTGGGTATGACCAAAAACTTCTTTATAGCCCTCTGTATTACTGTGCTACATACCAGTCAGTAAAATCATAATAGCAGTAGGACTACATGAGTAGATGATAAAGTGTACTTAGGTGACAGTAAATATGCATTCAGTGACGTAAGAAGACATCTAGTTCATTTCTTCAGGAATTGATACTGGAAATCATCTTTTCCATTATGTTTTTGTAGCAATGTGTAGTGACGTGATTGTACGAAAGTAGAGTCACTTCAGGAGAAGATACATAGTAGAAGTTGGAATGATTTCAAAAGAAAAAGAGCATAGATAGTTAACACCTTTTATGTTTCTTTTAAAATAACAATGACAATTCAACAAGGGAGAGGAATGTGCTTCTTATTTGTACTGAAGTATCTCATTTGGTGGAGTTTCAGAGTCCAGTATGCTTATCAGTTCAAGAGAGTAAACAAGAATGGAACTGAGCAAGGAAAGGTTGAGAAGAAGCACTGTAAAAAATTGCTGTTTCAGAACATGTTTTGAATAAGGAACTAAAAGCTTAAAATTTTCTGATTTTCCTCGCATTTCAAGATAAGGTGCTGTCATAGCAAATTACCTGGACTAACAATATCAAGCATTCTCCCCACAGAGTGAGCCAGCAGACACTGGCAGTGAAAGCAAAAGGAATCGTCTGTGTGCAGCACAGAAGGGTATGTTCATCTTGTAGCAGTTTAATATATGAGATCCTCAAGAGGGCCCTTGGCTTTAAGTTATTGGGAGAAGTAAATAGCAGCACAGTCATACAAGGTGCTGTACAGAAGGTCTTCATTCTTTAAAAACTGAATATGAAATGAGTGAACCAAAATTTTGAGCTGCAGATACAAAAGTGGAATTAAGACTGTTGATTTCATATAAGATTTTATGTAGGAAGAGTACTTGCTAATAACTGCAGTGGGAAGAGTGGTGATGAAATGCTGCTGGAATTATTTTTAACCATTCATTAAGTACATATGAATAGCAAGTTCAGAAAGTCAGGTTCTAGTATCATAGAATCCTGTAATGGTTTGAGTTGGAAGGGACCTTAAAGCTCATCTTTTTCCACCCCTGCCATGGGCAGGGACACCTTCCACTGTCCCAGGCTGCTCCAAGCCCCAATGTCCAGCCTGGCCTTGGACACTGCCAGGGATCCAGGGGCAGCCACAGCTGCTCTGGGCACCCTGTGCCAGGGCCTCCCCACCCTCCCAGGGAACAATTCCTTCCCCATATCCCATCCAGCCCTGCCCTCTGGCACTGGGAAGCCATTCCCTATGTCCTGTCCCTCCATGCCTTGTCCCCAGTCCCTCTCCAGCTCTCCTGGAGCCCCTTTAGGCCCTGCAAGGGGCTCTGAGGTCACCCTGGAGCTTTCTCTTCTCCAGGTGAACACCCCCAGCTCTTTCAGCCTGGCTCCAGAGCAGAGGGGCTTCAGTCCTCAGAACACCTCTGTGACCTCCTCTGGACTCGCTCTTACACTGGAGACTCTTGAACTAGATGCAGTACTCCAGCTGGACTTTCACAAGAGTGAGAACGTATTTTTATTATATTAAGCAAAGAATTGTTTTAATGAAGTAAAAAGATGAAATATTTTTTCTTTAAATAAAAATATCTACCTGATTTTCTTGAATTCTAAAGTATTCATTTATTTGATTATGAGCTCTTAATTTTTACAGTATTATATAATGTTCAGCAACCTGGAGGAAAAAAATCCTACCACCTAATGACCCAGAAATAAATTACAGTAGATATACCTTAGGACGTATGAGCTCTCCCGTCAAATGACATTGGCACAAGCCCAAACAACAAGAATAAGAGCTTCTGAAAATATTTCATCTACGTGGCACTACATCATTCCCATGCACTCTACTCATTCATACAAGAAATATTAAGCAGTTAGTGCTATTCCGTGTATCAAGGGCTTTAAAATAACTTTCTGAATTATGTCTCAGCAACATAACAAATCACACTATCAATTAGCTTTTATAACAGAAATGACATTTCATAATATATTTTAGCATGAAAAGAATTGGTCAGCTAAAATTTATGTAATCTGAAAAATGTGAGGAGGAAAAAAATCATGGTGAATTTATTGATGATATTCTAGGACAAGAACATAATTTGAGTTGTACATAGCTGTCCAAGAAAAGTGTGTGGTTCTAAATGGTCTGCAGTAAAGAACTGCAGCAAGTTTGCTACAAAATGATAAAAAAAAACAAAGAAAAAGAGGAGCTCTGTCATTAGTCCCTGGTGTAACCTCTTAAAAATTATACTGCCATAAGCAGTCATTCAAGGATTTTATATCTCATGTGTGTCTCTCTCCAGAGCTGCAGTGGCTGGTCCTGTCTGCAAGGATGTTGTCCCCACTTTGCAAAGGGATGTGGTGGAGCAGATGCCAAAATGTGGCAGCTGATGCTATAGGTGTTTGATGTAGGCAGGGACATTAAAGCAGGTTTGAGGTTGGTGTACAGGTCATTCCTGTAATTATTTAAGACCATTCATCTCAAGTTTGAACACTAATTTAGTGACTTTACAACCTGCTAAGCCTTCCAACCTGTGCTTCGGCACCATCTGAGCTGAAAGCTCTCCTGAAATAGGGTATCAGAGGGAATTCAACCATCCTATATGAGTTTAAATCCTTCTCTTTCATGTGGATGAAAGACTAGCTCATCACTGTAAAGTCACCAGGAAGAACTACTTAAAGTCTCTCTTGGGTATTAATTCAGGCCTCCAGCTGCAGTGTCTTCATGTGGATATAGCAACAGATAGTTAATTAGCATGGGTTTTAAAGATGTGGTCAAGTTAAAACTGAAGGCATACTTCTTTCAGGTGCCCTGAAATATTTACCGGTCAGTGGAAGACCCAAATTGGTACTCAGGTGATAAATCCATAGAGTACTTCTCAGCCAGTGATAAAAGTGTGAGTGGGGACTTCCATGAACACAGTAGTAGCATTTTCAGAAGTACCAGGCACAATAGTCTTCTTTTCAGAATAAGAAGAGAGGAAATGTATTTAATATATTGCAGTTTTCCAGATGGTTGCATAAGACTTATGGTATGAGGAACAATTTTAGATTACTTAATCCCACTTTTATCAAAATGCAGTATGGAATGTTAACCATATTGCTGGTGGATAAAATATCAATTATAATAGTCACTGAAATATGAATCTTGATACCTATTATTATATGTTTGTATACTTTTAAATGTATTAAAACAAACAGTGTAAATACAATAGTCCATCTATGAAGAAATGTTTCCTTCCTCTGCCAAAAGAAGGAAAGGCAGTGCTGAGTTTGAACAGTTGAAGCCAACAAAATAAAGACCCCTTTCAGAAGTAAAGACAAATATTTTGGGCTAGGAAGGTACAAGAAATTGAAAGGATGTTTTGTGACAGTGTCCATTACTATGGGAAATATTTAGGAAGATATTTCTTTGTCACTGAATAACTACTGTAATTTATTTTCCCTTTGTTTCATATAATGCTTCAGCCTCACACATGATGGCAGAAGAGGGTGAAAACTGTCAAGATTAAACTGAAAGTGAGTCCATACTGAGCTCGAGTACAGCGTCCTTTCCAGTAACTGAATGTTCATGACCTGTCACTTTTCTTGATGGTCTCATACTTGACATTTAGCATTTGAAATTGTTAGGAGAAACTAGATGTTTACAAAGATGTACAGCTTTTCCAGAAGTCAGGGCTGTGCTAATTAAGGATTTGTCTTTATTTCCTGAAAAGGCATCTAAAAATATTTTTATAATGTTCTGGCCTTTTTGATGACTTAATTTTCTTAAAGAAAGTAAAGTTAATGTCGTAAGACAAGTTTCTTAGCAAGGTGTGGATGGTTCAGACTTCTGGTTTTTATGGGCTTGCCATAACCATAATCAACAATTCAACAATTCCAAGAGTTGACATAACTTTTCCGTGCTATAGGTGCATTGAGATAAGCTACAGATAATAACACTGAAGTAAACTGAATCAGGTTCATTATTGTCTAAAATTCTTTTTAATTTTGGGTGGGTTTTTTCCCAAGTATATCAATTGTGAGAGAAGTCAATACATTGCAGCGAGAGTTCCAGAAAGCAAAAAAAAATAACCCAAAACAAACCTGAGTTTGTCAAAAGTGCAGATGGTAATTTCCCTTGACAATCATAAACTGCGCTGGCTTCTGTGTGAAAATATTATGCATTATGGATGTTTTATTATCTGACTGGATACTGGGTAGTAGATCAAATTCATATCACGGCAACAGTGTCCCCACTGCTATTCTCTGTCTTCTTTTTCTGTTTGATGCCAAAATTTTAAGAGACAGATCAGTGCTCCCAATTTGTTTTGATTAGCACAATGAAGACATGATTGTAATCCATCAGTAAGGGAAAATGGTTTCATACTGTAGGACAGAAGTGTTCATCTGGAAAATTGCAGGCAGTGGCATGGAGAACAACCTCTTCAGTACAAAGTGAGCTTGATGAGAGAACAGTGACAGCAGAATTACAGTTAAGAGCTGTAATTTGCAATATCCTGGAAGAGGAATATAGGGATAAATGTGATGAAAACATTTAGTCTGCTCAGAGCAGATATCTTGACCTTCATTCTGGTAGTAATGAGCTTGTCTGCTGGAGTTCTCAGCATTGCAGAAGCAGCCAGAACAGTCTGTTCTCCCACTGATGTGTATTAATTACCTGTCAATACACCAGTGGAGAGAATTAACTGAGATTTCCTGTTGGAAGAAAAGAATGGGTTTCAAAAATATTTGCAGTTCTGTCATGTCCTCAGAATTTATCTGAGCTTGTAACTCTTGAAGTAGGTTACAGAATATAAACTGCATATGGAGTATGCTGCAGCCCTAGAGGTATGTAGCTGACCCCCTGCAATTTGGTCAATCCTGACAGTGAGGCAGCAGCTAAATTGCATAGATCACTATGCATGATACTGACCTAGAGTTCCTGCCTTGTCATTGTGCATCTGATCCTCTCTGGGCCGTGACTTTTTTCTGATGATTAGCAAGTAGTCCTGTCACTGTCACTGACAGCACAGGTGCATGCTTTGTCCTGCACTGCTGCTCAAGACCAGATATGGGTTCAGATACACATGGATACAGATGTGCAGGCATAGAGTGGGAACAGACTTCTTCAGCTGAGGCAGACTTTACCATGGAGATACACTGCCAGTATGCTTTGCTTATGGTGTAGCAAGCTTTGCTTTACTGTAGCAAAATATGACTGATGTAACTACCTTCTGAATTTTTATCATATATGGAACAGAAGCTGTTTCTAGCTTTTAAGTTAAAACAGCTTAACTTTAGCTTTTCATCACATGTGGTCTATGTGGGCACCAGATAATTGAGAGGTATTTCATCTGTAAGGAGTTGTCCCTTGCCACTGCTTGACAGGCCTGCATGTGCAACTGGTCTCACAGTTTGTGTATGCAGAAAAAGGGAAGGCACAGTTCTAGTACCCACCAGAATGGCACAGAAGCCAGTACTGAGATATTTGTAACCAGATACCTCTATCAAGTATTTATACACTGGTTGTCTTCCTGACACAAAAGCATGTACTACATTTTCTGGTCCAGCAGAGACAGAATTTAAGCACTACTATTCCCATACGTAAAAGAAATGTTCATTTTGCTCCTTTGGTATAGTCGCATCCGTGCCCTTGGGCAGCATCTGTTTGCACCAGCACACTGGTTTCTGTGCTAGTTTTATAGTTTTCATTTTTTTCTCCTCCAACTGAGGTCATTGGTATTTCTCCTGAATGACATGGACCTTTATTCCATCTGAAAATACCTATTTAGCATTTTTTGGTTATTGGTATTTCAAGTACTGGCATTAGAATCTGAAGTGGGATGTACGTTGAAATAAATTTGCACTGGAATTCCACAAACCCTTCTGCTTCTTCATCAGTGTGATTCAAGGGACATGGCCTACATCTGCACTCAATCAAACAGGGCTGTGTTGGCCAATATAATCTAACTGTTTGACATTTTTATAGTAATTCATTGAGACTAAAGAGAGATGACTACATTAATATCTTGATGCAGCTAGATAATAGTTGAGATAAAACTGGTGTGCCAAATTGCTGAAAGGCCCTTAAATTCTCTTACAGATTTTTAACTATTTGTGACATTTGAAAAGGAGAGAGACTTCAATATAATGTAATAAAGAGAAAAAATAGTACAATCTATAATACTAAGCATTATAATAAAGAATATTATAATAAATTTTCTAAGACTCTTCTCTTCACCTATCATTTAAAATTATATTTCTCAATAACTGAGATGAGAATTATTGTTAATGTTCCATTACTGTTTTCTTGGATGATCATTTTCACTGAGGTCATAATTAAACAGAAATGTTTTAGCCATATAATATGTATATTATTCCTCTAGCTAGACTGTGAACAAATATGTCAAATATGTCTGCCCTGTGTATATCTGTGGGAACACTCAGGTTGGAATAGTAGTGGAGGAATATCATGGACACTCTAAGCATATGTGAATGCTGGACCTGCTTAGGCTTAGACAAGTCACCTCATCTCACCTCATCTCACTGTCAAACTCTTCTCTCCTTTGCAAGTGCATTTGTTGGGAGGAGTCTCCTCTGAGTGGGATGTCAGATCTGCAGGTAAGAGCAAGCAGAGGGAGAATATTAGAAGTGTTTTATTTTGGAGGTGTTGCTCTGAACTCAGTGAAGAAATGAATGGAAGAGAAAGCAGGAAACAAAGAAAAAGCAGGAATCAATATTTCATCCAAAATCAAAACCAGAGAGAAATGTGTTTCTCAAACTTGGTTTGATTGCTAGCTGCATTTTTGCTTTCAGAGCCCTTGGCAATAAAGGTTCAGTGTGGCAAGGGCAAGGGCAAGGGCAAGGTCTTGTTAATCAAAAGTGAAAGAAACTCAGATATGTGGTTAAGTGCATTTTTACCAAAATACAAGCCAAAAATATTTGCAAAAGGAGCAACCTGTTTATAATGATACAAATAAATGATTTAGAAGTTAATTTCCATCAGAACTATGCTGGAGTAATCTGGTTTATAGTGAACTTCTGGTAGAGCTGATCTTCAATAACCATCTCTGCCCCTCGCTATGCCCTTGCACTTTGAACAAGAAGTATCTCCTCTAGTAGTGCTCTGCAGTACATGTGGTTTTAGGAGAAACAAAATCTGTATATTAAGACATTTGTATCTTCAAAAAGCAGTAAGGAATCCCTAGAGAAACTATGTTGTTTGTTGCCAGAGCAAAAACATGAACATTTTGTGAAGTGCACCAACATTACATTCAGTGTCTAAGCTTTCACCTTCATCTCTGCTAGTGGGTGATGAGGTGACATTTTAAAATGTATTATTTCTCTAGATTTGAGGCTATGAAAAATAGCTTGGACAATCTACTTTTAAACCTCAGCATTTTATCTGTTACTCAAATGATTTTGAAAGCTATTTTGGATATTTTTTCCCATGCCCAAATCCACTTGTTTGGTTGGTTTTTTTTTTTTTCTCAAGAATATATAGCTTTAAGAACAGATTTGTTTGTTTGTTTGTTTTTCTACAGGAAAGCACTGACACACCTATAAATGCAGAGCAGCTCTGGTCGGCCACAGCAGAAGACATGGTAACCAGGAGATAGTGATTCCAAACAGAATCTGATCAGTTTAAACAGAGGCCTCAGCTGTACAGACCTGTTCATTAGCTTGAGTGACCACTCCACACTGTGTGCATGTTGTGACATCAGGATACATTTACCTTAAAAACACACCTATATGGGCTCATTCCTACTGAGAGAGAACCATGGTATGCCAGCTAGAAAGTTCAGCATTGTACAGGTACAAGATAGGTAACTTTGTTTACTTGGACATACCATAAAGATGTCAAGAACAAGGTTGGAATACTTTGTCTCGGATAGGGTCTGAGTAGCATGTCATGACCTAAAAGGCGGGACTCATTTCATGCTGAAACATGAGTTTTCCAGCACCAGAAGGGTCCTAAGATTGCTATTATCTTTGCCATAATTTCTGGTTTTCACTCAGTGAATCATTTAGCTAGGCTTGAGTGTTGGTGCCTTTCTTACTGTTATCCCAAAGGAACCAACATGACCTCATAACACAACAGTAACTCTTATGGCAACCATCATTTATATTAAAAAAACCCAAAACATTTCTATTACAAACAAGTAGATTGATGAAGTATTGCTGACATTTTTAAGAAAAAACACAGAGCAATTATCCCCCTATGTCATGGAAAGTTTATAGGAAGGGCAGTTACTTTCTCCAGATTGCATCATTAAAATGCAATGATCACAAAGCAGAAAGTGGTGTAGCGTTACGTTGCTAGTTTTGCAAACAATGAACAATGCTATAAAACTTTTTTTTTAAGGAATGTGATTTCTAGGCATACTCTTGGTGGCAAAACGAAAATTCAGGGACACGAGATGCTGTTTATTCGTTCCTAGTCAAGTGTGAGCAAGCTGACTTTGGCAGTGTTCACACCTTTTATTCATGAAATCTTAAGGTCTTAAAACTATCCATTGCCTAAATTACTTTTTGTATAGGGCAAAATATTCATGTCATGTTCTTACCAATAATGCAAAGTGTCCCTTTAGTCACTGTGCACAACTCCAAAAAAAAAGAGCCCCCTCCCTTGCCCCTAGTTTTGTTTGTAGTTCTAAATTTTTTTTTTTTTTGTGCCTTACATTGAAAGACTTGACAACCAACTCCTGGGAGCCTTGTAATGTTTTGCACCCAGGCTGATACTGTTCTGCATGGCCCACTCTGACAATGAGTCAAGGTGTTCACACATTTTAAAACGTACTCTCGGACCAGTAAGTTGGAAAAAAGGTATCCTCCTCCTCCTGAAAAGAATTACTGAAGGCATTTTAACAAGAAAACACCCACTGATTCTATTATTCCTTGTTTCTATCAAAGATGGAAACATCTCAGAGAGACAGCATCTCACTACAGACATTGAATGTTAATGCTGGAGAATTAATTAGTTTCAAAAAACATTTGTATGTGCAGAAGGTAAGAACCTTCTTCAAGAAAATGCCTTTTCCCAGTTATGGGAGTTCTCATATTAATAAACCAAGCAAAATCTGGCCCTTAACAGAAAGTACTTGTGAGGACCTGAAAAGTATCATCAGTGTTATGGACAGTGAGAAATAATGCTGACACCTTATGTTTTATAAGAATGATTGATAAATTGTTTTTCAATGTAAGCTTTGCTTGAAAGAAAGAAAACATTTGTGATGCCTCTGTGGTCCTATTAAGACTAATTAATTCCTTCTCCAAATGAAACTAAGACTAATTAGACTCTAATATTAATTTCCTATTTGTCCAGAACCACTAATTTTCATATCACCCTGTTGCAGCCTACATTTTTATGTCTGTGCTTGCTGCATGTCAGAGTATTTGGCTGTCAGGGTGGCAAAATGATATAAGACAACCATAAATGTAATCTATTAAAGTGTGCCAGAGGGGCTAGCATGAAAGGAGCACGATTATAATCTCAACAGTGACAGTCAGGACATGAGCTATGCAAGGAACTAGACACAAACTCTTTCTCCATAAGCTTTCAAGATAGAGCTTTGCACTAGGAACAAAGGTTTAGATAAAGAATACTTACTTGTGTGCCACTTAAATACTGCTCAAGTGGTTTTCAATGTATTTAATTAAATTATTAACTTCTCTGTTGAAATAAACTACTGATACCTTCATGCTAGTCCCACTGCTCCTAATAGACTGAAATACTGTTCGCTTATCCCTATTTCTCTCACATGCTTTCTTTACCTCCACAATTTCTCCTCCTTCTCTGCTTATTTCCCTTGACAATGCAAAACCAGTTCTCACCTGAAAGCTGCTGGGCTCCCTGCACCATCCCCAGCCATCACCTTTTGTCTTTGACACTCTTAAATGCCAATGGCACCTCATTACCATGTTCTACTTCTATGCCTCAAATTATACTCCCCACTCTCAGGCTTTCATGTGTTTCACCCTGGTAAATTGCTTCCTAGCAAATGTCAGAGTCTCATTTTAACTTGCTGTTTTCTATTGTTTTCCATGAATTTTTACATTGCTTTTGTTTTGTTTTTTACATTTTTACCTTTTTTTTTACATTATATTTTCTTTGCAATTACTTAGTTTTTGTTCCTTTATTTTGTACTACAGAGCTATACTTTACATATCCTCACCTTCTCAGGAGATAAAATAATTCTGTTGCTTTTAATTAAACACTAGCACTTCTGCCAATTCTTCATGATTTAATATATGTAATACCATTAACTTGTGATTAACCTAGGTCAATATATCCTTGAAAGAGAAAATCTGAATCTTTAATGCAAGAATTTTCACTTTCAAATCATATCTGACTGTTTTAATGGACTAATGAGCACAAAAAGGTGCATACAATTAATAACTGAATACCTTACTCTTCCTATCTCACAGTATTTCCAAAACATTTTAAAAAGGCATATACATCTGTGCATTGTTCTGCTCCAGATAACGAAGGATTAATGGTAAAGAATGTGCCTGTCAGAATAAGGATCAACATTTGGGTTTAAGATTGAGCCCTGCAAATGTTCAAGCCCACCCAGGCCAAAATTACACTGTAAAAGACAGTCACCTCATGAAATTTTGTGAGATGAATAGGAGAACTGTAGAGTCTTTTGCAGTGAGTTCTCACATGTGCAGCTCATGATTTTATTTGTAGACTAACTCCCCTCTTTGGATCTTGCTATCCCAAAATTAAATCAGGGCAATGGAATCTGAACATCATTCTAATCAGAAAATGGAAAAGGATCCAATTCAGATTAAATTCAAGTCCAGGATGAATTAAGAGGAAGATCATAATGTATAAAATTTGCTTATTAAAAATTAGCTGTTTAAAATGTTCCAAGTTACTTGTCTATGTCTTAAAACTACATTTCTCTAATAAAGGGAACTGTCAAATATCCTCCCCTCTAGGGTGAAGGGTGCTGAGGCCCGGATGGCATTTGTGAGAAATGTTAAAAGGTATTCCAACAACGTGAGATTCCTCAGCACTTGTCTTGCACCTTTAAGGGCAGGATGATAGAGTTAACCAGGTTGCCAAAAGAAAGGGAGCCCCTGGATGCTCCCAGCTAGTGCCTTCTTCCTGATGTCTTGCCCCTTGCTGGAGACAATGTCTATTCCTTGTGGTGTCTGGAAAGGCAGCAGCTTTCACTGAGCAAGGAAAACTCACCATGCTGCAGGTCTCTGTTTTGGAGCAAGGGTACAGGCACCCAGCTTGGCCTCCTCACATTTGCTCAGCTTCATGTCAGTCCTGCCCTCCAGCCTTGCACTCGCTGCACTTGGTCTCCAACCACAGGAACCATCCAGCACTGCATGTGCTCCTCCCCCATGGTCAGCACAGTGCTTCCTAACTTCTCCTCTTCTGCAAAGGACACATTGTAGAAAAGGTCCAAAGGGCTTTTGTAAGGTGCAAAACAAAGAGCATGGCTGGGACCTCTGCACTCACAGCTGTCCCAGGGGAACAGTGAGGAGCTGGGTAATGGGAAAAAGAGCAGGGCCAAAGAAACTGACCACATAGTGTATGAAGGGAAACCACCACAGAAATACACTTCCTGCAGGGATCACATTCTATCTATAAAGGATCTTTTAGCAGAAAAATCTTCTTGAATAATTCTTAAATATGTGATGAAGCAAAAAAAGATCAGCAGTGACCTAAGCAGGTACACATCATTACCTACTGTAACATGTTTGTCTCAGATGTCAGATACACAACTGCCTGCAGAAGGACACCCTTCATCCCATGGCCAAGCTGCCCTTTCCCTGGTGATGGAAGACAAATGAGGATCTCCTACTTTGTCCCATGTTACTGCCACTGCTGTTTCAGTGTTTAGATTGCCTTCACAGAACTAAGGCAGAATGCATCAGAAAGCCAGGGCTGTGCAGAAATATGGGGAATGAATTATTCTGTATGTCCATGCATGTGAATGTTGTGAGGGGCCACAAGCAGGATCAGATGGTCAAGCAGTCCACTGGGAATGCCAAGGCCAGAGTGGCTCAGGGACACGCTCCTTGTGCCTGTCCCTTCACCCCAGCAGGCAGCTACAGCTCATCTCCTCACGAGCAGGAGAATCATACAGAAACCAGTCTCTGCAACATACCAGGGTTTCAGGATATGCTTTGTACTGTATGTCTGTGTTACCTTTCCTGATCCACCAGCATCTCCAGCTGCTGCAGGAATGGTTCTTGACTTCCAAGTCAGCAAGGTACTGCTCAGGGACTGGCTTTGACCACAGGCATCTCAGGTAGTCCATCACTCTTTTACAAGGCAATATAGTTTTTCAAACATTAACTTAACAGAAAGCAGAAAAAATCTGATAGAAACAAAATTTCTTTATTCTGTGTAAAATAATTCTACTTTTTGAAGTAGAACTGAACTATGGATGATTCATTCCACATCACATTTGTATAGCTAAGGCCTGTACAGAGTGGAGCTAGTGTAGCTTCTCTATACCACTATGGAACAACATCTGTTTCTACTTGCATTGTACTAATGTCTTCTCTAGAAATAAGTTTTCCTTCCTAAAGCATTTAAATACGGTCAGCCATTGCCTTTTCTCCTAAAATGCATTCAATTAAAGATAGATTTTATATAGGATTAAAATTCCCATGTGTCACTTCTTAGCAACATTTCATACAATGATCCCAAACACTGTGTAAAACAGAAGTCTGTCTTTATTACACTCATAACCTGGTTTGGCTTTGCATGTGCACGTGACATTCCACTAAAGCTAAGTATATTGCTGCATGTTATTGTGTGAATTAAAAATGAGATGGAATACAGCCGTAAGCTGGCAAATTCCATTAGTTTTCACTGTTTACAGAAGCAGTATTTGTGTTACAGTCCTTGCTTCTGAAACCAGATGTGTAATAACAAGTTAATAATTTATTCCAGAATCAGTAGCCCAATTAAAAGCAGTGAGGATGTGACTTAAGCAGAAACAGGGATTAAGGACTGGAGGGACAGAGACACAACTGCTCCTCAGAGGAGAACAGCAGTGTGGTGCCACTATCTGCTGCAAGTTGACTGTGGATTGGGAAGAGGAATGCAGTGGAAGAAGGGACTCACCTTATGGCTGGGAGTTTTACTGCACCTGCAGAACCAAGAAGCTCTTACACACACTGATTAGCCTGGAATCTCAGAAGCTGGTGTCCACAGCAGCATAATGTCCCCAGCGACAACGTATTTTTATATTAGATAATTGTAACAATGAAATACACTGTAGCATTGCATTAATAATCCTATCTCCCACTCTACATGGGACAAATTTTGTTTTCTGAAGTTGTCAACAGAGCCAAAGATTGTCAACTTCTGTGTTCATCTCCAGTTTTCCTCTTAGAAATGGTGTTATGAACTGCCATGGGGGACATCTCGCTGCCTCTTCTGTCCTGGGTTAGCACTGCTCTCTCTGAAGTCAGGTTCATGTCGGACTTCACAGTTCCCATGGCACTGCAACTGAACATTTGAATCAGACACTGCCTGAACTAAAAAGTTGAAAAAACAGGACATCAGTCAAAACACATAAGAAATTTTAAATCAGTTCTATAAATCAATCTGTATATTAGCTAAAAAGTCTTGGAAATTCTCTGATGAATCAGTTGGGAATATAAAGAAATAACCCCATAAAATATATTTGCCCACGCCACCATGAAGAACTCTGAACCTAAAAATTTATTATGTTCTGAAAAGACCCAAACTACTGGTAAATCTTAATCTAAAAAATAATTCTTCTTTTCTGCTTCTAGCTAATCATATCTAATGGACATAATTGGTCATTTCTCCAGACTCATGCTTTCATATACTAAATTCCTGGCTACTCAAAGATGAGTTTTTGTTGTTTGCCTCCACAAACAGGATAAAGAGTGGCACACATCTACCATGCTTTGGGAGATCAGGGTGCTGTCCACAGGATGTGAGATAAGCAATAGCTCTCTCTGCAGGACCAGATAAATAAATTCACCATTTCTTACTTAACAGTCACTTAACTATTTTTCTTTATTTAATTTATGTGCTTATACTCTACTTGATGCCACCACTCTCAGTTGCTGCATTCATTGAAGAAATCTGCTCATGTTTATTATCATGCCTGTTATCACTGTGAGCACACAGCACTCTGGTTCATCCCCATGTAAATTCTTCTTCTCTGCATCCAATTCTCTGCCCTCATTCCAGAGAAGAAAGCTCCCTGTTAAATGAGCATGTGCAATACTTCTATCCCTGCACATAAACCACAAATGCGTCATTTCCCCAAGACAAATTCAAGCTTTGAAAATGTGCACCCTACCCCAAGATCAACTTACTGGTGTGGCATTCCTAAACAATTATTGAAATATACTGGAACAGTCTTGAAAACATAATTTTCATACAGGAAACTAACTCATGTTCCCTAAGGGCTGATTTTCCTTTATAATATCTAAACCTAATAATTACTAACATTTATATTTCAAAAATGCTCAGAGGCTTATGCTATCTTCCATCAGGCAAATTTTTTTTGTTCTAAATGCTGGATATTATAATACTTGTTAACTAACACATAAGTAGAAATAATTCATTATTAAGCAAGACAAAATAGCAAAATATGAGTGTTAGAGACACTCTGAGAGCATACAGTACCTGTTTGTTCATAAAGACATAAATAACTGGATTATAAATGTTAGCTGTTTTGGAAAAGAAAGCCAGAATTGCTGCCAGACAAGAATCCAGCTCAATGGAGGGATATGCAGTGACTAGGATAGAAAAGGCAGCGTATGGCATCCAGCAGATTAGAAAGGCAACGATCATAAAAACAACCATTCTAGTCACTTGTCGTTCAGGTCTCCTGGTAGTTCCCAGCCTGCCTTGTGCCTCTGACACCTTTTAAGAAAAGAGAAAATATTCTAGAAAACAAACAACAAGGCGTCCAACCAGTGACTTTAGTGAGCTGTCTAGTTGCCATGCTGGAAGGAAAGACCTGCTCTTCCCAAGTGTGGCAGCACAGAAAGATGGGTGCTCAAGTTACTGCTGAGGGACATGAATTACTACATACCAGCATTAGTAAATTTTCCTTGGCTTAAGGATCTTCATATTTTTATTGTCAAAGTGAAAAAGAAGGTCATCATGGTGAATCATAAGCAGATAGTGAGCTGAATTCAAGCGCTTTCTATTCCATGTAGCTTTTGCAGACAGCTAGGTGTCTGACAGGGGTGTTACAGACAGCACACTGCTGAGGCTGTGCAACCTCCTCACAGAGGGGGAAATTTACACCAGGGGACTCTGTCTGGCTCAGTGGTGCTTTATGGCCTTCCCCAGAAGAGCATTCACGATCTAATGATACCAGAATTAAAGTGGGATTGGGGCATTTAGTAGGAATGCTCTCCCTCTTTTCCTCATTGATCATGCAAGAAGCTTAGACACAGATGTTCATACAGAGATTAGGTGATGTCAAACAGCATCTTTCTGGGAAACATCCTTGTTTCATTTCTGATGACTTAGTGAAACAAGGTGCTGTAATGAAATGTTACTTTACATGAGAAATAATTAATAACTCTGTATGGCTCCAGAAAAACCTGATGCCAGGTCTTGCAATATTACATTCTAATAAAGTAAGATTTTTTTGTGTAACATGGCATTTTAACTTCCTGCAGTAATATTAGAACTCTATGGAGACATTTTGTCTAATAACTTTTGAATTGCACTCAGAGAATTCAACACATTTAGTACTTAAAGAGGTATAGAAGCACCTCCTGGGAAGGACGATGTCCTCACCTCTGTAGAAAGTTGCAGTTTGTGTCAGTTTTTACCAAATATAAACATAACAACAACAACAATAACAACAGCAGCAATAATAATAATGATTTGTTACAATAACTGTAAGTTATTAGGCATTAACGAAGGCTCTATTTGGTACTGATAAGTTATTCCCTGCCAATATATGAGATTTCTATAGCATTTTTTCATGTATGCTGTACCTACACAGAGAGCAGCCCAGCCTCCCTTTCAGCAGAAGTGCAGTCCCCTGGAAAAGGAGCACAATCTCCTTGATTGTACTTCAACTGTTTCATCTTTGTCTCATATCAGCCTGGTCTTTTTTTCAGATACAGCTTTTCCTTTCTCTCTAAATACAGATGAGGAAGGATGTACTGGTGCTTTATCTACCAAACAAAGGAATACTGCCATAATAGTTTACCTCTGCTGTAAACTGCTAATTTGATATTTTCCTGAAGATTGATTTCTTTCATCAACTTTGATATTGCAGTGAAAGCTACAATGGGCATTGTAAAGCTGGGGTCACTGGGACTGAGGGACTGGCAGACTACTAAGACAGAACTATTCCACTCAGGAACAAGCCTACACTGTGACAACTATGGGACAAAAGCTTGGGACTGCCAGAGGTTCACAGAGCTGGTCCCAACCTGGAGAGCCAGGTACTGTGAAACTGTGGACAGAAATTTGCTAAGCAGTCCTTTAGATTCAAAACAGTAAGAATTGCACAGACTGCTGCAGAGCATAGGCAGAAATCTTGCAGATAAACTTAGGCTGCCTGAGACATCCTGTGTGTGAAATCCCACAACACCTATGTTACTCCGCGCTTCAGAAAGAAAAGCAAAGGAACGAGTGTTGAGAGAGGAGATGAGGCTTTCTCATGCAAGGATGCAGGGTGGACTGAATTTGCCATAGTGAAAGGCACTGCACAAAGAAATCTGTCTTGATCCTGTTGACTTCTCTACCAGAAGTATTACACCCCAGTACATCATTTTCCTATATAATCATAGGAAAAGGCAAAACGCACAGGCTGAGGAGAAGAGTCAGAACAGTCAGGGTGAGACTGAGATCCAGCACAAGCTTCTTTACGCATGGAAAAAATTCACCACATTATGCAACTTATAATTGACTAGCAAGCAGCTCTCACTGACCTGATTTAGCATTAACACAGTCATGGGACTTCTGGCTAGGAACTGGCCCGGGTAGATGGGCAGGCTGCAATCCTTAGTGAGAGGAACCTTTGACAGCACAGGGTTCTCCCCTCTGTTCTGCTGGGTGTGCATGCATACACTTAGTAAGACATTTCCTCTTCTACATTAACTGCACTAACAGGCAAGCACTAAGCACATCTCCTTCTGCCTGACTATTCTGTGGATAAATTAGGATACATGTGTTTCAAGAGAAATAGTGTCTTTACAGAAAAAAAGTTTTTCATCTTCAAAATACATGATGTTTTTTGCCTTCCTCACATTTACAGATGTCTAATTTGCCATTCTAATTATCTTTCCTATTGAAGTAGACATTTTCCAAATGTTTGTGTTTGGAAAGACGCAACAATAAAATCTTTCCACAATCTTTTCTCCTTTTGAGAAGGTGCTTTTGAACCCTTCTTTCCTTGAGTTCTTATAACTACTGCTTCTCAGTCCTTTAAATATCTTCTTATAACTACTGCTTCTTAGTCTTTTAACTCCTGTTCCAGTGACCGTTTTTGTTAGCCATTTTGTTCCCTCCATATGTGAGTTCATACAGAGTTTTCTACATCATCAACCAATAAAAAGTCCTCATGCTCTCCGTAAGTGGTTACAAGATACATTTAATTTTTGCAATTCAGTTTATCTGAGCTAAAATGAATGTAAAACCATTCAGAATTATTTTAATCAGTAAAAATAAATCCAATCTTTCCTTACCAAAACAAGGAGTAGTGGGGAAGAAGAATAACCCCAGAAAACCTGAATACATAGTGTGGAATAAGGTGAAGCAACAGCACAGAAGAAAGGATTACTGTCATAATTCATTTGGCAAATCGGATGTCAAATAAGCAAAAATTAGTGCCAGAAAGAAAAAAAAATGAGGTATTGGTCATTTGGCATGTGAGAGGATAGAAAGTGCACATGAGAATGTGTAAAAGTAAAGTTAAGCCTCACGATTTTACGTACAGAGAGTACATATGGAAAAAAAGTTACATTCCATGCTGATACAATGTCACTGGAAAGTGTTTGCTAATACCACATATGAAAAAATCTACTAGAAATAAAACTGCCTAAACATCTATTTCATTCAATAAACACTTGCTGTGAAACACAGAACACATCCTAAAGCTTTTTTGGAGCTGAGAATTAAGACTAAAGGATGCAGGACCCTTATATCGCTGCATCTTTACTTTCATATTTCCTCAACTATCATTCTCTAGAGTTCTGTGTAAAGGTTTGGATCTCTCATTTGTATCAATACCTGCCACTATGTCAACAAGCATCTGCTCATGGAAAGCTGAGGTTTCATGTTTAGCAAGCATGGAAGAGTGACTTTGGCTATTGGTCCACTGTAACAAGATCTAAAAATTTGGTTCCTGCCATGTTTTTGTGATAAAATTCCCTCCACATTTTCCCTATGATTTTTACAAGTAAGTGTATCACTGGTTAATAGCTTTAGTTTATTTCTATATTTAATCCCATAAATGATACTACAATGTGATTTTCAACTGCACTGAGACAAAATTAAAAACTAAAGTGTCCAAACCTCAAAACAAAAAATTAAAAAACTAAAGCCAAAACCTAAAGCAACTGATCTATTAGCAAACCTTATGCCAAAGGAATTCTTGCCTTTAAGTTCCATCTCAGGCCCCTGAGATAAAATGCACAACTTTTAGATGGCACAGAGATCCTCAAAACACTCTCATTCATCATCTTCTCAGCCTTTCAGCATCTAGAGCTCTCTACAGACCAGCATTTCTGAAGAGGAACTAAGGCTGGACAGGCAATCACATTCCAGTTGTGGCATCCCCAAGCACTGGAGAATTCTGTACCTCTGCTTCCATAGGACCTCAAACCAAAGTACAGCCGTCCTTCTCCCCACAGTGTTCATGTTTCACATACCAAAGATCCTCTCCAAAGTAACTCAGTCTCTCACTAGTGCAAAAACTAACTTTCTAGTCAGATTTCAGGAATGTAAATTATATCTATTTCATACTGATGACCTTAATGTAATAAAATTATTAGAGTGATCAGATTTCAAAGAAGGAAAGTCTCTGCAAGAGATTAATCTCATCTCACTGTTTCAAGATACTTAAGTATCTACAAAGACAACTTAAGACATACAAACCAACAGGACTAGTTACATAGGATATTCTTGTCTTTTTCTCTTTTATTGGAATTGCTTTATTGGAAGAGCTTAGATCTTTTAAATAACTACATATCTATTCCTGTCCCTAATACAGGGTTCATACCATGCCTTTTAAAGGTAGAGCTGTCTTTAAATACAGCTTTTAAAATCCTTTTTTTAACTTTCATTTTTCTTTAATACGTGATAATTCCTGAATGAGTCATTCCAGTGTGTTTTTAAACTACTTTATCTGACACAACTTTCTGTTTTCCATTATGTGTACCAAGAAATCCTGTTATGTAAAACACAGTTGAGCTCATTCACTTCTGTCCTCAACTGCAAAAGAAACACTATCATTCCCGTGTTAATCCAATTAGCATACACAAATTAGAAGTATTATTTTTGTCAGTCAAATTGGTCATTGTAGAATGCATTATCTGTAGAAGTATTCCTGAATTTACTCCTGGATTGCTGAAATGACCAAACAGAAAAAGTATAGTCTTGAGGTGTTTTTCTGGTGGAAACACACTTGGTTATTAGTCTAACAAAATTATAAATATTATCTAGTTTCTGACATGAAGGTTTCACTCTGTTTCATGTTGTATAAAGACAACAAAAAGGCTCCAGGATGTGATTTCAAGTGAATATACTCTGGGAGATTTCAGCCACTTCCTTGTCAGAAGGGAGGAGTGACCAGTGCCAAAGGCTGTGAGCTCTGGAAGCACATCTTCCTGCAGAGAAGCTCCTGACCTGCATAGAGCCCTTCTTATTGGAATTATACTTGGAGCCCCTCTTCCTGCACTAGCAGGGCAAATAACAAGATGGTGAAATCAAATTACCAGAGAGCCGATGGAAAAACAGTAAAGAAGAAAGAAAAGAGAGAGATGGCAGTGTAGAAAGAGCTGAGAGAAAACACAAACCTGGCAAGACAGAGAAAAGAAGCCACATCAGGAGTGTCCATGTAGGGAGCTATTTACTGCTCCTGTTCCTCAGTTTTTTATATTCTTCAAACAACCCGGTCTACCAGAAGGTGTCCCTGCCCATAGCACTCCCTGCCATTAGAACTGGATGATCTTTAAGGCCCCTTCCATCCCAAACCAGTCAGTGACTCTATGATTCTAGGTAAATAGTACAAGTAGTGTAAGTACATGAACACAGCACAATCACTGGGTGCTTTTACATCAGCTGTGCGCTCTTCTGCACACAGACAAGAGGCAGCAAATGCAAACAGCCAGAACTGCAGCTCAGGAGTACAGTTCAGTGGTGAATGAAGTGGTGCTTGGTTAGCACTTGGACTCCCTGATCTTGAAGGTCTTTGCCAACCTAAACAATTCCATGATTTTATACAGCAATCACTGCCTAGTGACACATATGTGAGTATGATAGTAACACATGATTTAAAATAATATTAGCATTGTATGTAAAATTACCAGCACTCTACAGCAGACACAAGGAAAAATTGTTAGTGATAGGAGAAAAGGATGGCCTTCTTTCCAAGATATCTGCCTTCAACAACACATCTTTTCTTAATTAATGATTATGATTCATTTCAGTGGTATGCTTGTTCTAGAAGTTAATAGTAATAGTAAGAGGAAGAAAAATGGGGACTATTTCAAACACTACCTTTTTGTATTTTCCTTGAAAATTAAAGTAAATAGTATTACAGTGCCCTCAGGTGGTGTAAATTCAATTCTGTCCTATTGTCTTCCCTAGAAAGATGTAAATAATACTAATTTCAGCAGACTGGGTGAATATGGAAGGCAAATCACAGCATAAGCAGTTTTGTTTCCAAGGAAGGTTCTTTTCTTGAGTGTTTTGACATCTCCTGATTTTCAAAAAGCATTCTTTAATTTTTAAATACTGTGGAATAAATATAACAAATGTCCCAAAGAAAACCTAAATAACATCATCACCGAATGTAGGAACAAAAAATAATAGAAGGAAAGAGACCTAAAAAAGAAGATCAAACCTAAGGGCAGAAGAGGTAATGAATTCTGTAAGAGCTTTTTTGGAAAAAAACATGAGGTAAGTGTTTAAAAAAAAAAAACAAACAAAATCCAAACCCCAAACAATCAACCAATCAACCCCCCCCCCCCAGATATCATATAATTTCTTAGATACATTCACATGTAATATGTCTTAATGGTGAGGGAAATTGCATAAAGAAAGCAGTATATGATGCATCTCTAATATAACCTGAAACCTTTTGAATTTGTACTGTCATTTTAGTCTGAAGAAATCAGCTTCCTGAAGACACAGGATATCTTTAATGTGAATCAGTCCAATATTTTTTTTTTGTTACTAAGAATAACAATATAAAATGGATATTATTTAGCTGATCTACTGCTCCACTTTCAGGATAATTCTAATATTGTGTCTCACATAACGAAATGGTTGATGTAGGCCCATCATTTATCACTGTTTTATGTCTTCAAATAAATGTGAGGAAGATCAGCACATCACCAGGAGAATCTTCTAACTTACCCAATTAAAAGATTTGTCAAAGCTGAAGTAATATTATAATCTGTTATTCTTTCGAGATACTCTTAAAGGAATAGCCTGTCAGCTTACAAATGTAAATTACATCATGGAATATGTGCAGTGAGGATGACGGGAATCCTACCATTGAACATGGTTACACAGAGAACACCACTGCACTGTAGCTTTGTCCTGCTGTCCATCCAGTTCTGTCCTGCTGTCTTTGTTGGAAAACAGCTCTGTAAATGATACTTATTTTTGGCAAGCTGGATGAATATGGAAGAAACACACAAGACAGTGCAAGCACCATAGACCTGAATAATCCACTATTCTTCCAACTCTCAGTGAATGGACTCTGCTGTCATTCAGCTCAGAACCACACTACTCCTCTTCCTACCAGCTCGTGAATTGGCTCCTAATAGCTGTCTACCAGCATATGTTAAAACATTCCCCAAACAGCTCAGAAAAGCATTTTCAAACTGTTACAAAACCCGAAAGGACAAAAGGAATTTGAATCTCACCAATCTTTCATTTCCTATGTAAATGATACTTTCATGTTCTTCCATGATGAATTGGGGAACTCTCTGATCACTCTGAAATTGTGTGTCATATAAAAAGCTGTGTTAACCTTCAGTTTTCTAAGGACTGCCTGCAGGATTTCTGAGGATGGCCAGAAGAATTGCTGTCACATTTTTGTCATCTGTCTTTACAAACTGTACCCTTCAAAGAAAAACAATGTAAGGTTCTCACCCTAAGTCATACACCAGTCCTCTCTTCTTTCAGTAATCCCTGACTATCTTTTTTCTTATCCTCACTTGCACATTCAGGAAGAGTTTTACTAACAAAACAATTCTCTGTGGCTCAGAGAGAATCAATACTGCTTATAAGCACACTCTTTATTTATTGGCAACTTACTCTGAATTTCCCCATCCATGCTATCAATAGAAAGGCAATCTCTTTATAGCACTAATGACTTGCGGTAAAGTATATACATCTGTTTAATACAAATAAGGGCAAACGACTTCCCAGTCTTGGTTAGATAAAATAGAATTCACAAGGGCTTATCTCACTTAGAAAGAATAATTTGTAGCCTTCTCTCATTAAAAGGATAAACTATTAGAGTGGAGACAAGTAGGAAAAGAACAGCATTGGAGGAACAAGGGAAGTGGGAGAGGGTTGGTGAGTGAACGCTAAGTTTGACATGATCTAAAAACTCAATGCTCTTAATACTAACAACAATCTAAGCCATTAGCAGAAGAAAAAGGACAGGTAAACCAGGATTTCCCCAGACAGAGGGGAAAAAATCAAAGTCCCGGGAATCTCAGCAATACCAGTGATCTGCTGGAGACTGCACCAACAATTGAGTCCACCATAAACTGACTCCTAGATCGACTAAGGTAGGAAAAGCCCTTCATTTTGAAAATAACATAAGCAAAAAAATAAACCAACACCCTGCCCACCATGTCCTTCTTAAGAGTGCCTGTCAGATACACAACAGAGAGAACAAAACTAATGCTGACAACCATTTATCTTAAATCTCTCAGAAGTTTCACCTGCAAAAATACTGTTTCATTTCTTGTCCTAAAATATATACAAAATTATATCCATGCTATTTGCCATCAATATTTACAGTAATTATGGGTGATTATAGCATCAGAAGCTTTCCTTAAACCTAATTCATGTTTTCCAGAGCTTCAAAAACTTGTGGCTTAAAATCCAAAGCAGACCAATTCACACAGAGGCACTGAAAACTTCCTCATGATACCTTTAAAACCCTACTCTAGTCTTCAGCAGGAATAAGTTCTTTTGAAAGGATTTATATGTATATAGCTCTCCCTCCACCCCAATAATGAGATTAAAACCTTAGAGAGTCACAAGATTGCAATACATCCTGAGCCTTTCGTTTTCGTTCTTTCCAGAAAGCACTAAGAAGCAGTCTCATCTGTGTTCGTGGTAGCTGAAGTTAACCAGCTTCCCAGGAAGACATCAATTAGAAACAGAATTTTTACATTTCTTCACATAACTGTTACAGTGCTCTCAAGGTCACCCAGTTTCTCTTGTTGCTGCTTTACACTATGAAGACTCTCAGCTCTGCACCATTAGCAGATTCCTACCTTTTGTGCCAAGGATCATAATGAAAAATATTAAATATGGCCTTACCCAGAACATACATCATCCTGTGAAGATATTTCAACAGAGATCATCTAGTCTAAAATGACTTTGTTTTCTAGTGACTACATTATTAGACAAAAATACCCCTCATTTTTAAACACAAGGATCTCTTTTAGGTATGCTGTGAAGGAGCAGCATTCATACTGTCAGGAACACAGGCAGATAACATCATCACAGGGCCAGGACATGGACTTTCCTGCTCTCTTGTCACTCTCGCTCTCAGTAACTCCATGCAACAACATCATTTTCCTCGCTCCTCCACTGGTACCTCCAGCAGCTGCAGAAAAACTCAGGAAAGGAAGCCTGTGAGGCGAACTGCTCTGAGCTCCCACTTCCTCAATCATTCTGTTTTCACATGGAATTTACAGCTGCACTTTGAAATAATGTATAATACAGTGGGGGATGAAGAGTATTCTTATTCGTGGCTTGTTTTCTTCTAGTCCTTAGCCTCTCAGACATTTTCAAGCTGCACAGAAGCTGCAAGAAAAGGCACTTTGGCTGTATGTATAACAAAAAAAAGTATCAGCAGGTTAAACTAAACTTGTCTGAAGTTATTTGTACCGCAGAATTTAATTCTGATCCACGTACTGCAATACTCCTCTTTTAGTATACTGGAATGCCTAAGTCCCAGACGAATTTGATGTTACTGATTTCTGTTTTGTTTCTATGTCCTATGTAAGAAATGTTATTGATGGGCAAAGCAAAACGATCGTTAACTTTACAGTGTGGGAATTCGTCCTTTGCCCCGCCTGTAACTACGCCCGGCGAGTCTTACCACCCACGGCCCGGTACGGGCGCGTCACGGCCCCGGGACTGCGCTGGGACACCCCCGCAAGTCTCCCGGAGCCCCGGCGCCGGTGTCCGTCCGCGCGCCTTTGTCCC
>VZTH01011106.1:178939-340431 GCA_013397815.1 Aleadryas rufinucha
TCCCACAGCCGCCACAACACATCCGGCACGGAGAAAAGCGGCGGGAGCGGGCACGGCGGGGGGAGCATGGCCGGGCACGGCGGGCGGAACATCACCGGGCACGGCGGGGGAAACATGACCCGGTACAGCGGGGGGAGCATGACCGGGCACGGCGGGGGGNCCCCAGGGCCGCGGGGCGGGCGCGGCGGGGCCCGGCCAAGTGACCGGCGCTGCCCCTGTTCTCCCCTGCCGGAATGAACGTTCCGAAAGCGGCGACCCGAACAGTGCCGGTGGCGTGTCCCCCGGACGGGACGCGCTGCAGCGCTGCCGGACTAACCCGGGAAAGCGCCCGCACCGGCCGTCACAAACGCCTCGAGCTGGTTTATATCTGCTCGAGCAACTCCTCTGCGAGTAACTTCTGCTCGGCCACAGGAAGCACCGGAGACAGCGAACGCTCCGGCAGCCGCTGAGCCGCTGACTACTCGGGACGGAATCCCCGACTTACTTTACCGAGATCACCTCTCCGCTGCGAGAGGCTGCCGGGCGTGATTCCGGGCGCTGCGCCGGGCGCGGGGGCGAGCAGTCAGATGGCCGGGGCCCAGGCCGGGGCCAGGGCGCGCGTAGCGGACGGTGCAGTCGCCCCGGGGACCGCCCGGCCACTGCGACGTCTCCGAGGGGAACGAGCTTTGCATCTGGAACGGGGTCTGCTTAAGGGCTAGAGGAGTCCTTAGCTCCCTAGGGGAGCAGCCTGGCAGCGCCTGGGACCCAACAGCACCGGGGAGAGGGAGCGGCGGGGCAGAAAGGGGATCCTCGAGCAGCCCGGGGGTGGGGAGCCGGAGACACCGGGCGATGCCCGCCCGTGGTCTCCTCCTTCGGTGCCACACCTCATCGGAAGAACAGACACAAAAGTAGATTTATCATGCCATGGGGTCTACAGAGATAAACCCCACATACTTCCAGGTGGAAAAACGAGGGTATGAGATTTCAGAAAGTCAATGAACTGGACAAACGCACCACTAATGTGCAACAAGTGTCACTGATGACATACAAACTGCCAACCGGATTCCGAGGGCGGCTTTAGACGGAGCGGTAGGCTTTGGCTCTGCCCCCGGGACCCGTACACCGGATGGTCGAGGGTCCCGAGGTAGCAGCCCCTCGCAGGGCCACCGGCCGCCGCGGTTCAGAGGCCGCCGGGGGCGACGCGCGTCGAGTTCTGCGCGCTCCTGGCTGCGGCGGAAGCCGCGCGGGAGCGGGCCGGCGGCGGGGCACGCACACGGACACTGCGTTCCGCCACGGCCCTCCGCTACCGGCGGCACGGCAGCCCAGCGGCGAACTTACTCGTCAAGGGTGCTAGGGGGTCCGTCTCGCCCCGCCGCAGCGTGGATGGCGGAGGCCGCGCGCTTACCTTGTTCCATCGGTCCCGCGTAAGAAAGCGGCGTCCCGGCGGGGCCGCTCCTCGGTAAGCGGCTGTCGGCTGCCTGTGTCTGGATCAGCACCCGGCCCCCGGCCGGGCGGGGCGGGAGGCGTCCGTCTCCGTAGCCGAGCCGAACCGAGCCGCTCAGCGCCGCGGGGTCGGCAGTCAGAGTGGCAAGACCTGCGGGCTGGGCGGGCAGAGGTGCTACTGACCCTCAGCACCGCACAGGGGCGGACAGGCCGGCGGGACGCGGGCAAACTCGGCGGTCTACGCCCCGAAGAGGCACGGGCTGGCAGAGACCGAGCCGAGCCGCAGGCTGGCCGCGCGCCGGCACCTGCCTGCCCGGGACGGGCGGTACCCGATCCCCGCCTGAACCCACGACTCTCCCGGAGGGCCGATCAGCCCCTCCGGCGGTAACCTGCAGCAGCTTTCAACGCCGCCGTGAGCCGGAGCCGCGCCGGAGGCGGAGAGAGCAGGTGGCATTGCCAGCCCCTTCCCAGCGCACGCAGGCGTCGCGGAAACGAGCCTGGACAGAGCTGATACACCGTGGCTGTTCCCTCCGCTGCTGATGTTTGCAATTGACAGAGGGAAAAGTAACGAAGTCGTTTATTAAACCTTCTTTAGTGCAGCGTCGTTTTTAATCTCACATTTGTACGTTAAGCTGTTTACAAAGATGTGCAAAACAAGACGCATGGACTGTTATATCCCGTAACTCCAGCGACTGAAAACAAAGACCATGGACGAGCCTGAACAATTACTTCCCAAACCTACATTGTCATTACGGTCTTGTTACAGGTTAAACAAAACCCTGTTCAGCTGCAAACGATTCTGACGACAGACATGACCACATCCAAAGGAGCACGCTTTTAATAATTGTTCTGATATGATCAAGTCGATTCGTATTTCCTTTGTGAACATTTTGAAAAGATTTAGTTCCCCGCTTGTTGTGGTTAATGTTTTCCTTGGTTAATGTATCAAACCCGTAGGAGAAATCAGTTGCAAGGCGGATAACATGCTATGAGCCCAGTTTCTGGTATTATTTTCTGTATAAGCCTGAAATCCGAATTCTTCTTTTCTTGACAATGAATTATGCTTTCGATTAGGAATATCTCTGATCATTTTATTTGTGCGAACGAGCTTGATTCCGCGGTGATGTAAAAGCAGTTTTTCTCCCTTTAAAGACCAGGGGCTATACCCCAACATCGGGTCGGGTCGGGTCGGGTCGAGTGGAAGGAAGGAAGGAAGGAAGGAAGGAAGGAAGGAAGGAAGGAAGGAAGGCAGGCAGGAAGGCCTCTACGAGGCCAGTGGGTTCCACGACAGGCAACAAAGTTGAGCTAAACAGTTATTCCCAGGGCGTAAGATCATTTTTTACAACCCCTTTAAAAACGTTGGGCTCTAACGCGAGGGAATGGCCGCTGCGCAGCTGAAGACGGAGCCGATTACCCGACAGAACAGCGATCGGGGCGGGCATTACCGCTCAGTGCTCCGGGGCAGCGCAGCCGCCGGGGCCCCGCAGTCACTGCCCGGCTGCTCGATGAGGCGCCGGCGGTCTCTGCGCCGGGTCCCCGCCCGGCGGGAAGGGCCCGACGCGGCGCGTGGGAGGGCGCCGCCGCCCCCGGGTGTACCNCGACGCGCGGAGCTGCCGGTCCCGCATCCCCCTCCCGCCGGATCGCGCGTGGAGCGCATTACCCGTAGTCCGGCGGGACGCGCCGCCGGTGGGGGCTCTTTCTCCCGGGACTCCCGGTCTGTTGTTTCGCCGCGCTGCCCCGGCTCGGCTTTCGCCGCTCTTCAGCCTGGACTTTGGAGGTGCGCGCCGCAGGAGCGGGCGGGCAAGCGCCGGGATTTTCCTCTTCCCAGCAAACTTCGGCACTTGCTGTCGCTGAGATCCTGCGAGCGGCGAGGAGCCCGTCCCGCCCGCGGCCGCGCTCCCGGCGAGGGTCCCCAGCGGAGCGGCCGCGGCGCGATTGGGAAAGATCCACGCTCGCTGATGCCCGCAGATGTTAGCGGTGGGACAGATGGATGCTAATCGCCAGAGCGCGTTCGTCCTTAGCAGTGCGCCGCTAGCCGCGCTGCACAACATGGCCGAGATGAAGACCTCCCTGTTCCCCTACGCCCTGCAGAACCCCTCCGGTTTCAAGGCGCCGGCCCTGGGCGGACTTAACACGCAGCTCCCCTTGGGGACACCGCACGGAATAAGCGACATCCTGGGACGGCCCGTGGGCAGTGCCAGCAACCTGCTGGGCGGGCTGCCCCGCATCAACGGGCTGGCGGCCTCGGCCGGGATGTACTTCAGCCCCGCTGCCGTCTCCCGCTACCCGAAACCTCTGGCGGAGCTGCCGGGACGGCCGCCCATTTTCTGGCCGGGAGTGGTGCAAGGCTCTCCCTGGAGAGACCCCCGGCTCGCCTGTCCCGGTAAGTGCGGCCGGTTCTTTCAGGGCGTGGGGAGCAGGCAGCCTGGGGTCCAGAGGCGGGGCGGCCCCAAGCCGCTGGCGGACGAGCGCGGTAGACGGGGCGGGCGGCAGGAAGGCCCGGTGCGGGTCACTCGGTCCTCACGGCCCCGGGTCTGTCCCGGACCGAGCCCTGCTTTAGAGCCGGCGGTCACCCGAAGCTCCGGAGCGCCTGGCGGGGCCCGGCTACGGGCCGGGAGCAGTGCAGAGTTCATCCCTGACGCAGCTTTTTCTCCGCTTTCAGCTCAGACGGGGATGGTTTTGGACAAGGACGGCAAGAAGAAACACTCTCGACCGACTTTCTCTGGGCAGCAGATATTTGCTTTAGAGAAAACCTTCGAACAGACGAAATACTTGGCAGGACCGGAGCGTGCCCGTCTCGCCTACTCCCTGGGGATGACCGAGAGCCAGGTGAAGGTAGGTCCGTCCTGCGGAGCTCCCGCCTCTCCCGCTCCCTGCCGCGGCCACTTTCTGCCATGTCGGTGATTACTTGCAACCACCAACACTGCGCAACTATGCAGGGATTTTTTTTTTTTAAGTCAGTTAGAATTTAAGTCACATTTCGATATTGGATAGATTTTAGGCTAATTTCTACCTAACTTACTTTGTGCTTAGAGCTTTCTGTGCTGCAAACAATTTAAAATAAATAGACATTATATTAAAAAAAACCCCATCACAACAACAACAAAAAGCCCCCCGCAGGTAATTATTTTTAAAGGGTCACTTTTCCGCGAGGATCGTGTCCACTGGCACAACTTTACCTTGTGTAACTCCCCAAATTTTTTAGCAAAGCCTGCAGGTGCATCTGAATGCTGGGGTGCACCGTAAGCCAAAAATACTGATTTTTCTGGCTATCGTATTCTGTTTTTAACAAACGACTGTTCTGGGAAGCTGCTGCTTTAACCGTCGCGCAGCCCCGCAGAGACGGGCAGATGTCCCCAACGGGGCGCCCCTTCCCAGGAGCCGCCCGAGGCTCTGCCTGCTGCAGGCTCTGCTCCGAGTGCCCGCAGCCCCGCGCTGCGGGACGGGACGGGACGGGATGGGGTCGCCGCGGGCGGGGGCAGACGCGGCGGCGGGGCCGAGGCCGTGGCTGAGCTGTGCCCGGTGCCGGTGCCCAGGTTTGGTTCCAGAACAGACGGACCAAGTGGCGGAAGAGACACGCGGCAGAGATGGCCTCGGCGAAGAAGAAGCACGACTCGGAGACGGAGAAGCTGAAGGAGAGCTCGGACAATGAGGACGATGACGAATACAACAAGCCCCTGGACCCCAACTCAGACGACGAAAAAATCACGAGGCTATTGAAAAAGCACAAATCCACGAACCTGTCCCTCGTCAGCCCCTGCAGCACCAGCTCGGATACGTTGTGAGGGCGCGGGGCCGACGGCCGCACCGGGCAGCGCGGCGGGGGTGAGTGTAACTGGGTGTTTGAAGTGGTGTGTTGTACAGCCTAAGATGTATGTGAAATGTATATATTTTTTACAGAATAAGTTATGAAATTATTTTCTTTCTCATCGATGTAAATTTCAGAGAAATTTTTTCAACTTTTTGGGTTTTGTGTCCCTTTAAGATTTCTTGCTTTCCTTTAGCCTTCCTGTTAGTTTCCTGCTCCTAACAATCAGGTTTTGTTACGTTTTCTATGGGTCCCAAATCCGAGCTCAGTCACTTTGTATATAGTAAATTTCAGATTTTGTGATGTATATTTCTAGTGTAAAAACGGCAGTTTTCTTTCACTCCGTCCCTCAGTGTTTTGGCAGTTTCATTTCTCCTGCCTCTGGATTTTATGCTTAATAATACCAAAAAAACCAAACCAATGCCCCAAAAAAGCACGAGAGGAAAATGGACACTTGATTTTACATTAGAATGTCTCCACACGTGTTGGAAAGACTTTGTATAAATCAATAAATTATTTAACAACCTTCTCCTTTAGCGAGTTTCTTCTGGCATTTCTGTGCCAGGGGCCGGGGACACCAGAGCTCCTGCAGGGTGCCCGACGCTGCCCTGCGAGGGAAAAGGAGCCGCTGCGTCAGGGGGCCGGTGGGCTGAGCCGGGAGAGCCCCGGCCCCTGTGGCACGGCCGGGGGCCGAGGTCACTGCCCACGGGAACCCGCGCCATGGGATTCCCCAACAGCCCCGGAGAGGAGAGACACCCGGGGCTGAACGTGCAGCTCGAACTGAAATGTGTGCGAGGCCGGGAGCGCTCGTCCCTGGCCCCAAGAGCGTTTCGTCGGCTTCGGGCGGGTGATAGGGTCCGCTCCGGAGAGGGGAGGTAGGGGCCGGGACACAACCCATTGCGCTGCCTGAGTACCGCGGCGAGATTCCGCATGTCTCCCCTTGGCACACGCGAATCGGGGTGGGTGTGAGCCGCCCGCGTTGTTAAGGTGCTGCTTTTTTTGCCGCTTTTTTGTTTGGTTGGGGTGTTGTTTTTTGGTGGTCTTTTTTTTTTTTTGTTTTGTTTTTGTGGGGGTTTTTTTGTTGTTTCTTTTGTTTTTTGTTTTGGTTTTTTTAATGAACGAGAGGTTCTCTTTTCCCCGTGTCTCAGCTATGGCTTCGCAGCCCGAGCAAAGGCAGCGGCTGCACCGCGGGCGGTCCTGCTGCCCCTGCCTAGCAGCCAGCGTCCGGTGCGGGACCCCGTGCCTCCAGCACCGCAGCCCCCCCGTTCTGCATCCACCTCCCGCAGACCTGGGACGAGCACCGCGGAGGGCCGCGCCCGGGCCTCCCCTGTTCGCCCTCTCGGTGCCGGGGCCCGCACGGCGCCATCACCCACCGCGCAAATTCCGCGTATGTCGCGGCACGACACGGGCCCTGGAAGGGGCCTGGACCTCTCCCCCTGGAGCTCCCCCTGGGTCCCGGTGCCGCCGCTCACTGCGATTGATCCCCCTTCGCTCCTGCCGGGGCAGCTCCGCGTCCCGAGGAGGGCGGGGAGTCCCGCAGGTCCCTACGCACTGAGCGGGGCCGCGCCCAGTTATGCCGCGGTCACGGAGGGAATAAACCGAGTTTAGGTTCTAGTCTTCGTCCGGCTGTGAGCACGCTAAGACCGGGCCAGTGTTCGGGCTCCTGAGGGGAACTGGCTGCTGGATAAAAACACCTGCGCTTGAGGCTAATCATTCCCACAGTTCTTAAACGAAATGAGCTCGGAGGGGGCATTACGGGAGAAGGGGGCTCCGAGGCACCGCAGGACTGACCGCCCGGGGACACGGCCCCAGGCAGAGGGGGGAGCTGATAGGAGCCGTTCCCATCCTGGGCCAGAGCCAGTCGCTCCTCGGCTGTCCTGGGGCTGCGGAGGGGTGGCCGCTGGGATCGGCCCGGCCCGGCTCGGCTCGGCTCACCCCGCGCCCCCGGATTTGCCTCCGGGGCTGTTTAAATGCGAAAGTTGCGGTTTATGAATTTCTGAGGGTTCAATTCGAGGCATTCTCAGCAGCTCACCCCAGCAGGTCACCGGTGCATCCTGCACCCCCGGGGAGGTTCGGGCCCCGGACGGCCCCGCGGCTCGAGGCTACAGCGAGTTCATCTGTACTCGAGGCTTCGGTTCCTGCTGGAAAAGGCTAGAGAGGTCTTCTTCTGAAACTTGAGATAATCACGAAGGAGTTTATGGTGGTACATTTACGGACCTGCTGAGGATTGGCATCTTGTGAACAGCTTGTAAAGCTGCATCACCTTCCTCACATCAGCACTCCTCTATCAACTCCTCAGTGCCTTTTCCTCGGTTTGTATTGTGTTTTGATTAACATCAGAACTGCATCCTATCATAAAGGTTTTCATGTGAAAAATAACCTTGTTAATTGGCAGGAGATTAAAAGGTATCTCAATAAGAAGTGTGACAGTTTAATAACTTCCCTGTAATCCCCAATGCCCAGATTAAAGGGGCAGACACAGCCAGGTTCACCATGATTAGTTTTATTGCTTGAGAACCAGAGTACTCATTTCTAAAGGCCTTCAGAGTTATCATGAGTTGAGTTCGCTTAAATAGAATTACTGTGTGGTTATAATGCAACATGGCACAATAACAATACAGAGCTGCAGACACCCTTTGGGCAACAATACTTGCTATAAACTGGGCTGTACTGTTGAGAAAACTCTGCAAGCGGACATCAAATCATTTTCAATGGTAGTGATTTATACCAAAATCAAGCATCAATCTAATGCCATCGCGCAGTCTATGAACTCTGTAGTGTTCTAAATTAAATCAATAAAACATACATTTGTGTTTCATCAACAGACTCCCTAATCACCTTTTAATGTTGTATTTAGTGGTGGGAGGAAAATGTCTGTAACAAGACTATATTTGTAGGCTGCACTGAGCTACTAACCAGGAAAATTTACAGTTGGGTTGATGGTTGTTTTTTTTTTTCCTTTAACACTGTATAAATACAGTCTGTGTCCAATACAGTTGCTACTTGAAGCAGACTATTATTTTCTTCTCCCGTGTTGTTATTGTTTCAATATAGAATATGGCACCATAAAACAGTAACAAAAGACAGACAAAAACAGTTTACAAAATTCTGGAAAGTTACACCCAAACCTAGCTAAGAACTTCACATTCAATCCTTAATATTACATAGAAAGAAGAGATTATAGGAGTAACAAAGTGAAACTGCTAATATATGTGCTATATAGTATGCTATATATCTGTATCCAGGATGGCACTGCTATATATTATTTATTATATAAATGTTGGTTGTTGATGTACACTTAACTAAACCTGCTAAGACTCCAACACTTACTGCTGATATGGCACTCTCAAGCATTCATATTGGAAAGTATATTTAGCATAAGTTTTGGTCAGGTTTATAAATTATTTATATATCTGTGTATATATACACATACATACATATATATACACACACATATATATGTATGTATAGAAAGCAGCTGCTGTGTGATTCAAAAACCATGTAACATGGCAGTATAGTAAATAAAATGAGAAAAAAAATAAAAAAAATGAAAACCAAAATACTAAAACTAAAACACAAACCATAAGCCTTGGTCAAAAAAAGAAAATACCATTTAAAACCATCAATATCTCTATCTATACAATCCAATGTACAAAATCCCAAAGTGGTAAAGATATATAATGGGCATGATACCTTTATAATATGCTGAAATAGCTTTTCCACATTGACAAACACTTAGTAAAAGTTGAAAAGTTGTGAAATCTAGAATACATAGCATCTCTGCTGTCTATTTAGAGTTTTGGCAACAGAACTGTGACATATATATAAAAAATAATTCCACATTTCTACTTGATGTCACATGAACATACAAGACAGTGAGGTATGTGAGGCTTCTCTCGAACAGAGTCCAGATGCTGAAGCATAGTGTACGATCAGCAGTCTAAAAATGTGGCACTCAGGACTGGATTTATCAATACAGCTGTTAGGATTACAGATTTCAGTGTGCTGCCTTCCCTCCTGGCTACAGTGTGGTTTCACGGAAAATCTTCTCACTTCGTAGGCATCTTTTTCCTGTTGCAGAATTGGCATTTTTTTAAAAAGAAAGATAAACACAGGGGAAATGATGTAGAAAATGTAATATAAACGTAAAGAAAAAAGATGATATTTACCACCACATCACTGCACGACACAACACTTGTGCACATTTGCAATAGGTTTACCTGCCCCAGCAGCTATTCGAAAGGACAGGAACACAGGCTGCAGCAAGTTAGGGAAAAATAGAAGTTACACGTTTGAAATAATACATTTTGTTGTTTTTTTTCTTTACAGTCAGAAGTAAATACAACAAAAACTTCTCTATGACTGGAAACAAAATGTTGCAACAAGTTTTTGAATTAATCTAATTACAAAATGCACAAGGGAACAACATCATCTCACAGATTTCTGCTCCTATTGAAATCAAAGGGAAAATTTTCCACCGATTTCTGTGGGAAGAGGTTCAGGTCCCATACCCATCTCCCTTTTGTCACAGTGCCGCACCACTTTGGTGATGAAGGAAACAAAAATTGCTGTTTCTGAACTGGCTGACCCAGAGCTTTTTGTTTACTGGATAAGTTAGTAAGTTGCTCTATTTTAAAACCCTGGATGATTCTGGACCAAATGCCTTAAGTGCATTTTTCCTTAGAAAACAATTCTCTGTCTCACAAGGACTCTGACCATGGAATTAAATAGGGGTATGTATCTGTGAGTTCCGATTTGTGTGTACACATGCATCCAGACATGCAATTACCCACTATCCCCCTCTGAATTATCATTCAAGAGCCTCAGTGCTGTTTTTAGATAGGCTTTCAGAGGTTACCTCCTACTCCTAAATTGGCTTTTTTCAAAGAAAGCAAATACTCTGTTTTATTGTATTTCTAACTCAGGTTTCCATCTGGTATCTTCAGCAAAGAAGATTGTTTGTGAAATTCAGGTATGTTATTAATTTCAACAACTGGTATTTATGTAATTCTTTGTCCTTTTTCTATAGTTTTTTTATCACTTGTTGGAAAATGGAACTGCCAATATGTTCTTTTACTAATAAGCACCTATGCATCAATCTAGGTGAAGCTATGCTTTGAAAGAATAGTTGATAACCTAATGAAATCACTTGTGTTTTTCTAGAACAGTTTTAAGTGTACAGATGGCTGCTCCTTTTCACTTGCACCATTATCCTGCTTTCATTCTAGCACCCACCGTCCTGTTCTTTGATTTCATACAAGCAGCTATTCTGATAAACTGTCTTCAGCTGAGTTCGACTTTGAAACATTTTCAAGGTGTTACTTTAAAAATAGGGCAGAGATATAACTGACTTAATAGAAACTAGTGTATACATTCTCCTTCCTAATAAAAAGCTTAGCAGATAATAAAAGACTAAAATGTTTAATTTAATTACCTTGTGATCCCCCATGCAGACATTTGGCCCAATGTGGTCATATATTACTATCTTCTCATCATTTTCTGACTAGTTAAAAAAAACAAAACAAAACACAACAAAACACTAGTCAGTCCAAGAATTCTCCAGATTACACACAGAGAAAGAAATATTGGAAATATTATGCAAATAGGTGAAACCAGTTTCTGCATGAGGTGATATTAACACATCTTAGCTTGGCTTCTCCAGAGAAAGACTGTGTAAAATGAACTTTTATGCCCAGCACTGCTTGCAGTAATTTGTGCAGTTTGCCTGCATAAAAAACCCCCTGAGATCTCTGCGTCTCCTCCCTGCTGATAGGACCTTGGGAAATTTTCGTGGCTAACGCTGCGCTAAGTGAAACGAGTGACTCGTTGTAGCTGCATTCCAGCCTTCTGCTGCAAAATGCAGCCAGCACATCTGGCCAGTCCTTTTTTAAGAACAACACAATTTTTATTGAATTAGGTGATATAAATGTTTTTTGAATTAAATGCAAGCCATGTTGCCTTATAACAGCATTTGATTTCATCATACAGGGAATTTTAAATGTTTAGAGATGAATGATTATTTTCAGGTTATGAGTATAATCTTTAACCATTTCTCCGAGATAAATTTCTTCATCTGAAAAAAAGCATTCAGTGATTTTAAGAAAAGCAGCAAATGACGGATGACATTCCTCCAGTCTCCATTATGAATTGCTTTCATTTTGTTCCATGTTGAACTTTACCCTTATACACTGACTTCTTTAGCATTTTTATCTTAATGAATAATAAAATGCAGTCATCTTTCTGCCGTTTGCAATAAACGTGATTTGGAGGAGCTATTTTGATTCTCTAGCACAGTACTTCAGGAATAAATACAAATACATTGCCATACAAAACAATTTCTTATTGTGCTAAACAATTTCTATAAGCTAATTAAATCCACAATCTGCACACTCCCCAGTCTCTAATACAATTGTAGATGTGCTTTAAACTAGTTGGCAATACTAATTTATTTTGTATGAAACAGTCAAGACTTTCTCATCTATAATCAGTCAAGTTTGACTGGGCAATAACTTTATATAAACAGTAGCATTTAGGACTATAAAGTTAAAACTGAATTATCTTTAATGCAGTAAGGAAGCTTAAGGTCAGATTTACTTTACAGCACGGTTGTCTGCCAAAAATATAAAAACATAACCTTCTGCATTGTATGCATGAGCACCTTCCAATATTTCAAGATCATAATGCCACCAGCATCGGAAGTGGGGATACATTCATCAAAAGCGACTTGATAATTTACAAAGGCAGCATAAAATTGTGGATTTTCAACTGCATAATCTTTAGACAGATAAACAAATTACAGCAGTGCACAAGCAGAAACAATATACACTTGGCTGAGCATTCATTACTTCATGCGATCAGGCATCAGCGCAGCTCCCGAGCAGTGGGCAACCTTTGGTGGTTTAGGGCTCAGGAAGCATAAAATAACATGATGGTGAGGTAACCGACCATGGCATGATAGATGATGTTGCATGAAAGCTGTTTACAGCCCCATGTCAGTACAATCTGTAATGCCTACTGTGTAGCTGAACACACTGTACATTGGCAATTTGTGCACACTATCTTTTCTTTACTTAGGATTTAAATGCAGATTTACTACAATTTTTGTTTGAAATAAAATACAGAATTGCTTAGGCAGAAAAATAAATACTTTATTGCCTATAAGAAAAAGAAATACAGCAAAACAATTACCTGCATAAGAATATTCAATAGATAGTTATGACCGAAAAAAAATCTTTAAAAATTCATATACATTTATATTTTAAGGATTTGTTACAGTGTAATCAGTTATTTAAAATTTGCTTTTACTTTCTTCAGAGTTCCTTTTAAAGCTTCAGACTATAGGTCTCTGCAGTGGAGTAAATTCTCAGTCAAGGCCAACACTGCTTCTTGCGTAGAACCACAGAAACCTGTAGGGTTATTTTGCCCTTTCCTCTATCAGTTCAGCATTCTTTTCTAATGACTACTTTCATTAGGTTTTATGGGCCAGAATCCTGGTTTCGCTTTGGGTTGGATAAGCTAACTCCTGTGTTTGGTACAGGCTCACTGAGTTAAAGCCCAGTCTGGCCTCATCAACACCTGCCACTTTGCATATGCGCTTCTGGAGATGTCCCAAACTGCCTGATCACAATTTGCAAATGCAAAGCTCCAGAGACAGAATTCTGAGCACTTTTAAAGGTAAGCTTTGAACGATCCAACTGATCGGGTTTCTGTTACATGGAGACTGGGAATTGCAACTGACCTCACAGTTACAAACTTCTTCAGTGCTCTAACTTTGTTTTCCCTTGTTTAATTTTCTCCCATTATAACCAAGTTATAGCCCTCTAGATAATCAGAAAGAATTCCTTTCTCTCTGTACTGTTTACACTCTTCAAGCTTTTGTGTACACTTCTATCTCCTTATTCACAGCTTTAAAAAAAAAATCTTCCCTCATTGGCCACTCTTTTCATGGTTTTAATCCTTTGTTCTTCAGGAATTTCATGGTCACCAAGTACTGTCGGTAATATTTTGGGTAAAGTCTCACTTTTTCACATGATATTTTTGTATCAGAAAATTAAGTAGCACTGATTTTGACATTTCTATTTGACTCTAAAGCTTGTATTGCCCTTAGGCGTCACTTTTTTTTTACTGAATACTGCAGTACATGTATTGTCTAAAATTCTGGGTGAAATTTCAAGATGTCATGCAGACACTTTTTACACATTAAAACGTGTGAGGAAGTACATTGACTTGAAATTCGAGTAGCTGTGGAAAACACGTTCCCAGCCTTTCAGTGAGTTATATACTGCAAAGCAAACAGTCTAATCACGAGATAAATAACCCTGATGAGAGAGAAAAAGAAGGTTATAAACTTCAGGAGAGCAAGTTTCAAGGGTGTAATTAATTTAAACAGGAAAAAAAAAAGCCATGAAGCTATAGAACATTGATTTACTTGCAAGATTATTTTCTGTAATTCACTCCCACTAAACTGCAATAATTATGCAGGAACAGACAGACAGACAGACGACTTTTGGCAATTCTGCATTTGGTAAGTCTGTTAAGAGTCATACAGTCTGGTCAGCAAGACAACCTCACTGCAGCACACCCCTTTATGCAGCCTGCCCATGGCCACGGCCAGCTCAGAACAGAGACAAGTGGGAGAGATCTCATTTCACACCCCCCTTTCCTGATCCATTATTGGCCCTTTAGAGCAGCTGGTAACCAGCGCCAGCAGGATTTGGGGAGGGGGTGTCAGGGTCTCGGTGCCATGAGCAAGCACACAGGAACAGAGGCAGTGGAAGCTGGCACAGGTAACCAGCTGACCTGGTCCAGTGCTTCCAAGAAAAGGTGGAGGGCAGAGTGGAACAAAAAGGACAGAGCAAATGACAGAAAGGAAAACTGGAAGGCTCCTGAACCATATTTAGATCATTTAACCTTGGATAGAGCATCACCAACTAACCCTAACCCAACCTATAAACACTAAAATCCCAAGAGGAACTGTATGTTCTAAAAATGTTGCACAAGCTTACCTTTAAAGCTCTAATGGAATGTCTAAATTTAGGCACCTAATTGGTGTACCAAAGTTAGGAGCCTACCTGCTGGAGACTATCCTCATTCAGGGGACAGCAATAGATTTGGTCTGTCTAGGACTTGACATATTCTTGGGAGTACCCTAGGAAATCTACCACTCTGGTAACTCAGGTGCCTCCAGCTGTTGCTGTACAGGTCTTTCTCTCAATTGCATGACTCCTCAGCCAGCAGTCACTTGTACCTGCTTCTGTCTGCATCCCTGCTGAATCCCTGGTATGGGCAGTGCTGCTGTTTATGTCACTGTAGGGTGGACTGAGCTGGAGGACTAATGGGGACTTTTTATAGGGGCTTTTTATTTACAATTACTCTCTTTTAAAGCAAGCAGTATCCCAGTGCTGTGCATCCCCGCACAGAAGAGCACAGAAGTGGCACAGGACAGAAGACAGTCAGTCATCATTGGCAGCTCAGATAACAAAAGAAATGCTTGTGAAAGCACATCTTTTAGTCACTGGTAGTGGGCTTATGGTGACAAATCCCCCTTGGGCAAAACACGGGAGGCACACCCCTCTGTTTACTACCATGGTGTGCCATCTCCAGCTTGGCAACTGTTTGCTACAGGCAAACTCAAGGACAGTCTTTCAGCCCTACCTGCCTTTGGTGCAAATAAATGCAATGTGGAGGCATTGGGGGGCTGCAGGTCTGTACTTACTTTCAGAATGAGCTCCTTGGCTGAGTGGGACATCAGGATTCTGTCGCACCAGGCTGGACATCTCGTGTTCATGTACTGCCTTCCCTGGCTAGAGTCCTCGCTGTAGGGATAACTGCAAACAAATCCCAACCACAACCATCAATGACTCTTGGCAAAGCAGACTGAAACCTCTGGCTCAAAGGGCCATACTACTTACAAAATTTCACTGCCAAAAAGCAGCTCTTCTAGACACTTGTATATGTTTATATTTATTTTCTCCTCCCTCTTTCCTTTTCATGTGCTCCTTCTCTATGTCTCTTCTCAGATCTACAGCTCTACTGTAGGGTTAACAAGTTAAGACACACACAGTTTCAAAACTCTCACCTCCTACCTTGTGCTTTTGCATGTGAGAGTGTTTAAAGACAGCAAACTGTTTATCTGTATGGCAGTATGAAAATCAGTTCAACAACAAGTTGAAAGTAGACAAGAGACTATGGAAAATGTACATGCAAAAGTTGAAAAATGAAACCTAGAGGAAAAAAAGTTCATCTTGTGCGATTTCTTTGCAGGATTCTCTCAAGGGGAGTTACCCAGGAATAATTTAACAGAAAACAGAGTTCAGAGGGCTGGGATCACTGCAGCTGCACACAAACCTCTCCTATATGGATTCTTTAAGGGTGACAGAAAGGAAGGCAGGACAAGACACCAGGCCTTGCAGGGGATTTCTTCAGAACCAAGGAATCAGGAATGTGGTTTGAAGAAAGTGATGCTGACTACATAAGATCCCATACCTATGAAATTGTGTTAAGAAAAAGTACATTATTTTGTAAAGCCATCTTGAATAGAAGCAGATTAAACGGTAGTTAAACTCTGGGGCCATCATAAACATGTTATGACATCTCCAGTGCATTCTAACTTAGCTTTAAAGGGCAACAGAAAGTGTTTCTTTTAATCTACAGAATATAACTAGAGGTAATACACCTTTGTGAGCCACGGGTGAAATCATCTGAAGCACCTGAAGGGCAACCTCTGGCTCAACTTCAACAAGCAGAGTGCTAGAGCTTTTCATGTCTCATCCAAATGTTCTCATCAGTTTAGTAAGACAGAACTTTGCATTCAATGATGGCTCATCACACTGTAAGGCCCACTGTTTTCTTAGACCATTTCCAAAATGGTATGTGGGAGTAACTAAGAAAGGGTTTTGGAGAAATCCAGTTTGTGACAGGCTCAATTTCTTGAGCCTCAATTTCTTGAGCCTCAATTTCTTGGGCCTGAATTAATTGAAGTCTGCCCTTGATAAAACTCTTAAAACCCCCAAACATTTACATATGTATGTGTGAGTGTTTTTGAAATGACATTTGCATTTTATTCTGCTCCTCACTGAATTAATAAAGGAAATACTGAGGTTTTCCTGATATGTGTGTTAAAATAAAATTTCTGGTATTGTAAAAAAAGGGTTTGCATGCTTGAAGAGAAACTTATTTACCATCCTGCTTGGTGTGGTATTCTGAAACGGAGACATACAGCTCTCTACCAAATGGGTTTACAAGCTACACTGCCATTAAAAAGATTAGCCATGGCAAACATCCAAGAAAAGCGTACTGAATGTATTGGAACAAACCAGTGATCTCAGTACGTTTTCCACCTCATCAAACCTAACAAGACTCATTTTCAAAACATATTATGAGAATTCAATTTGCTGCTTCACTGACATATAGAAGTACAGCTTATTTCTGAGTGTCTGTGAAATATTTTGATGATGTAATACTATATTGGTAGTAGAAGCTCTTTGTCTGCAACTTAAGGGCTGACTTTTTTTTATAACCTCTTACTTTACTTACTCCAGAACCCCAGATACCTGAAGCTACTTTTTATGACATAAAGGTATAAGAATCAATCACATTTCATATAATCCTTCCTTTTACAGCATTAACTGTATGGCTTTTGAAATATGATGTGCTGTACCTGGAATGATCTGTTACTGCTGTGTGTTAGAGCATTTAATCCTAGAGCCTATATTCTATGAAATGGTATTTATCAATTTGCTTTATTTATCTTAATGTTTTCACAGGGTGAAAACTTCTGCCAATTTTTCAAGGTCTTTAGCACTGATCACCCAGTCAAAAAGTTACTGTAGTTTACAAGTATCTTTGACAAATAGAATTTCTAATGGCTGGGACAGAGATGAAAATAAATGCTGCAAAAGTATCCAGACAAAATGACCTGTAGGTAATAATTTAATATAATAAAGCAAGGCAAGCTCTTCTTTTTATAAGGCAGAATCCTTCGAAGGAAGCAAGAAGCATGGAGTGTTCTGTCTCACTGCACTCCAATGAATAAGGCTTCTCCCTCCCTCCATCCTCTTTGGCGTGTACTGGTCCCACTCTCAGTGAAATGTTGACACCGACATAATAAAAAATCCTAACAAGATACATGCCCCCAAATCGCAAAAACTATTTGCTCTCCTCCTTCATGCTCTAGAGGGGTCACAAACACTGGAATAAGCAAAATTCTTCTGCAGATGGGCTCAAATAGTGGTCATAGCTAAATATGACTCAAAATTCCCATGAGGGATTCTTTTTTTTGTCACTTTATGGGTTGTAGGGATATTTTAGTTTATTATATCCCACTGATCTTAAATAGATTTTTGCAAATAAAAGCTCTATTAGAGGTTTCTGGAATAGGTACACCTGTCACAGAAGAAACATGCTGCTGAATGTGTACTATTCCAGAACAAAACTTTTCAAATACCATACACCCTAGAAGTTGTCTCCATCATCCTGTTCCACAGCTAAGTGAATAGTAGCATGAAAATAGTGCGACTGCTTCCAGAAATGAATCACTTGCATGTGAACTCTGAAGCTTTTGCTTGTTTGGAGTGTTTTTAAGAGTCTTGTCTCCAAGGATACTCTGGTGTCTTACATAATGTTACTTCCTTTGGGTGTCTTCCCACCAGCTGACGGGATTTAAACCCAGTCAAGAGTGGCAATGGAAGGAGGAGCCTACAGGTGCGCAGGCATTTCAGGAAGGCTGATGACTCTGATGCAGCCGTAACAGAAAGATGTTGCAGAATCAAAGACTCAGGGAAAACACCCAAAGCCTCAGAACCAGCCGCTGACCCAGCACTTGGTTTCAGACTCAGCCCCTGAGTCTGTGCCCAGGAGGCAGCCCCCGTGTGCTCCCTGGTGCTCCGAGGCCGGGGGCTGCCGAGTGCCCGGGGCTCCGACGGCTCCGCAGAACCAGCACGTGCAGGCACAACGCTCGTTTGCTCCCTCCCCTACAGCCACTGCCCAGAAAGCACAGATTCATGATGGCACTCAGGAAACTGGAAAATATTTCCACCTGCTTCAGTGGGTAACCAAGACACAAGTGTGCCGATACACACTTCTATTTGACCGTTCACTTTTTGCTCTTTCTAAGCTGGATTCATGATTTCCCTTCTCTTTTCCTTCCTTTCAACACCACTTCTCAACTGCTTCTATGCCATCAGGCATAAATAGTCTCTTAAAAATTATTGTAAATGTAAGCTTATGTGCATGCAAAAAGCAGAACTATTATTGTAATACCCATCTTCCAAAAGACATTAGGAATAATACTGACTGTGATCAAGGGCATTAAATTAGATTTGTTTTGCTGACATCTCCAGCCTCTTTTAACACATTCACTCCAGGCAAGTAAGGAACTCACAGTTCTTAAGTCAAAACTTACTTAATAATTCTAGTCAACATATTTTCTGATTTGTGAATTGTAGAAGTAATTATGGATCTGATAAAAAGAAATTTAAGGACTCTATACCAAATAATCAAAAGTTAACAATTCCGGTATCAATCTCCCAGAAGGGAAATATTGTGCCATCCTTCTGTGCTTCCATCATTAGTCTCGACCACCAGGACAATGACTGTGGCAGAGAAGAAGGGAAAACCAGCTCTCCCTGTCCCATAATTAGACAGGAAAGAATGTATTATTTTTTCCTTTCATTAGCATTCTGCCTCAATCACAATCTACCTTGTGTAATGCACAGAAAACAGTGATCTTGAGAATGAATAGCGAGTGCTCATGTAAAAATGATGACATAACAGATAAAGGCCTCTAGGTACCACTGAAACATAAATGATAAATAGATACAATGCTAACACATAGAGCTGCTAGGGGCTGTAGGGTAAGGCTGTACACACTTCCTTAGTATTCTGTACAGTTACAGACTTTTTAATACACACTATTACATCTATTTAAAAATACAGTGGGGAAATGGGGAAGTCCATGTGGAACAAATTTTATGCCCTATTTAAAACAGTGGCAAAGTTGGAATTTAGGACCTTAACCACTCATGTTAGCAGGGTAATTAATAGCAAAAAGAGACTTTTATTCTCTGTGTATGCCAGCCAGCAGAATTATACAAAATACACTTTGACTGTGCATGTCCCTGGATGATGCATGGACAGGCAGTTCTGGAGCATCCGTGTGAAAAGCTTGCACAGTTTATCTCCAGTTGTTTAGGATTTACTTTTTCTCAAGATGCCGCTTCTAGCTGCTTTTCCACCGTATTTCACAAACTTTTGTTTCAGTTACACTTATTTAGTCAGTATTACTGTCAGGGGGGTTTTCTGAATAAAACTTCCAGCAACATCATTAATATAATGTTCAATATTGTTGAAATTTAACCAAACACTTTGATGAATTGCTAACCTACTCTGTGAATAAGGAGCAGGCCGTCCAATGAACTACTGTTGTCACAGTCAATAAGGATGAGAACTACCTGGCAATTGTTTGGGGAAAATAAACCATTAAGAGGGTCAGTAATATCAGAGCACTACTACTGTTGACAGGTATTGTCAGAGATGATTAGACACCTTTACAAAAATGCTTACTGCAGGGTGAAAAGTCGTCCGACATCATAAACCATCCTGTCAGCAGTGCCTTAACTCAAAACACAAGCCAACAATGCTGTGTATATAAATGTCTCCTTAACTGGCATTTCCAGTTAGGAAAAATGCTCCTAATGAACTCTTCGCTTGTGTAAGAATGGATGAAATCTGCTAGTGAGATGGGTGAAATGTACTTTCTAACAGGAAACAATTAATTCCTTCTGGAGGGCTCTTACCTCTAACAGTCCCAGGCAGCTTGCTCCAGCTCGGCACAGAGAGCACCCGGGACAGGCCCTGCTGCTGCTCTGGGGCTCTGCCTCCTACACACAACACACTTCCAGGGCTGCTGCACCAAGTGTGGCAGCACTCACTAGGCAACAGTGGGGAAAATTCAGCTATTTCATCTTTTTTCATCCAGTACAGGTCATTCTGAACAATTGTGCAGCCTACATACAGGTTCAAATGCAGATCATTTAGCAAACTTTATCATGTTTCAGGGAGTGGAAATGGCTCCTGTTCAAAAAGTCCTTGTACTCGCTCATCTCTCAACTGTCCCCACATTTTATATCACCGATTTTTTTCTAATACAAAATATTTGAGATGGGATAGAACTATAAAGCATTATAGTTATATAAAGCATCAATGAAAAGCGAGCTCTTTATGGAAAAAGCTGAGATACACTTTTGATTTGGTCCATTTTATTTCTGAACTTAGGTATGAGTACTCACATTTACTAAACCTTTTCTCACTTTTAAGTCTTTCTATTTACATATGACATTGACAGAGAGCTTCAAAAGGGGAAAAATTCCAACCACTCTTCATCAGAAAATGATTTACTATTTTCATATTTTCTGAGAAAATGTTGGATCAATTTACTTTCAGCTCTGACATGCTCTCAGATTGTCTAAGATACTTTTACCTGAAGAAAGGACGGTGAATGTGGACTGCCAATACAACCTTTGGGTGCTCAGAAAGTTTTAAGGCCAGAGATACAAATAAAAATATTTTGATATTTTTAATTTACAGTCAGCATTAGTGTGAGCTGGTACACGAGTGTGATTTCAACAAAATGCCATTTAACCAATCAAAGGGTGACATCTAAATTTTGTCAGCTACCAGACTGTTAGTTTCTTTCTCAAAATTGAATTACCATTTTTTATTTCCCTGAACCTGAAAAGGAGAGTTGGATTCCCCAGATCTCTTCCTAACGAATGACCCCATGTAATTTATCTTCATATGGTCATCTTAGGCAGCAGATCTAAGCTGAGCAGTAAGACACACTGCTGTTTGAATTAGATTATCTGCTTCATAGGTACCAAAACACTAATAAGCCTCGGCGATGCTCTGCGAGCCAACTGGCCATGATACGTGTCTCACTTCAGCCAAATCAGGAGGGCAAACAGAGCCCTGCAAACACAGTAGTTATAGAGCAATGTGTTAAACAGCTGCTACTTGCATAGGCTACACTAACACCATGGTGATAGTACCAACAATTGGAGTCAAAGGTGACACTGGGAAGGGGGGGTCACCCGGGCAAACCAGCAGCAAAGGGCAGGATGGGTAAACAGGACTCGAGCCCTGACTCTGGGCACAACACAAAAAAGGAGGGTTAACAACATGGTGTTTTTATCAGAATCTTTTTTATAGATTTATGCTGGGTATATTGCTTTTTGGCTTAACACTCGACTTTGGAAAATACTGGTCTGTAATGTGCTTCAGAGTGAGCATTCCTGTATCACCAGGGTTGCTCTGGACCTTTTTCAGTTTAAAAAAAAAAATAAACCCAGAGCCTCTTTCTTTTTCCAGAGAGCATAATGCAACCCTTCACTTTCTGTGAAGAACATTCACCCAGAATGCTCTCCATAGTGAAAATCTCCCCTCACTGCTGAAGAACACGAGGAGGACACGTGCTGGCGCTCACTCCGTCCCGCCGGCGCCAGAACCTGCTCGGGACCAGAGGCTGACACGTGGCTGATGGCAACTGGCACACTGAGCTCTGCTGTTTGATCCCAGAGCTGCAGGGAGGCCCAGCCAGCAAAAATGGATTATTTGGCAATACTAAAATAGATTATTCGGCAATACCAGCACCTCAGCAAGTGAACACTGAGTGATGCACTCTATTGCTTTAATAACAGTTGTGCTGTACCCCACTCAATGTATGCAACACTGCTCTACTATAAGTGGATAAATGGAATTATGAATAATGCCGGCTTGTTGGGAAGGACCCAGTGCTGTATTTTTGCACCAGAACAGCCTGATGTTACTGTATATGACTGTGATTGAGCTTGATGTCTTTTCTGGGAATGTGCCTGCCTGTACTTCTCAAAAGAACATTACTTTAGGGCTAAAACTCACAAAGTCTCATACTGGAAAAAAATAACTGGGAACCTGAGGCAAGAACTGGGTCACGGGTCATGCTCCAAACTACTGGGCTTTTCAGCAGTACATTCAGACAGGAATATAATGGACAGCCTGGCTGGCAGCAAAGACCACCAGCTCTTTAGAATATGCTTTATTTTCCACTTGTAGCATAGTCTGTAGTCCTTACCTTACACATGCTGTAGACTAATTCTTTGAAAATTGTTTACTTCATTGGTTTTCCTTTCTTTTCCCCTTTGCCACAGTTCCTCGCACCAAACAGAACTGCCTACTTGGGTAATGCTCTCCAGTTCCTCACAAATTAAAGAAACACCCTGTTTCAATTTGCAAACTGAGAACTGGTGAGAGTGGCGCTGGTTAACTGTCAGGAGAAACATGGAGGTAAGATGTGTCTGAAAAACCATTGTAATGATTAAATTCTAATTGTTTTGGAGGAAATGACAGCTGTCTCTCTGCTTCCAGCTGGGAAGTTGTTTCTGTGCTCCAGCCTTAGGTGCTGGAAGCACCCATACAACTGCATCATGTCATGTGGGAATTTGTTCCTTGGAGGCTGAGAGATCCAAGGGTGATTTCAGATACCTCACTAATACCTGGAAGGTGTTTAACAGTGCATGAGTGAGTCTGAAGTATTTCTGTTCAGTGGAAAATACTTCTTAATTGACAAAAAAAAAAAATCATGTTATAAAAGTAACTGATAAAGCAAGCATAAAAATAACCTAGGGCTTTTTAATCTGAGTGCATAACTTCCCTTTCATGAGACAACAGGACCCAGCAGCATTACTGAGGTAATGTTCTAGGAAATGAGAATCCCCTTTGCTTCAGGAGAGCTGCTCTGCCCTGGCAGCCGCAGCCTGTATGATCTGAGAACATGCAGAGAGGCAGGGAGAACACTGGAAAGGAAGGGCAGCCTGTTGACACCTAAACTATCACCTCGTCCTTCTGTTTCACACCCAAGGGTGATCTCGGGGCTCTGTGCAATGGCACCCAGAGGTTCTGCTCTGAATGGTCTCTGCAGAAGGGAAGGAACAAGGGAGCACTCTGGGCTTTGCTTCATGCAGAGCAGGCTGGCTCCGTGCAAATCAGACCAGAAAAATACACGTGTCATTGTGCAACCTTCTAGAATAGAGAAGAGTTATGGGACAAAATACAAGGTAGAGAAAAAATATTTTATAGACTAAATAAGATTTTTCCAGAATAATGAATCAGTGCTAGAGAGAATTCCAAAGGAGGAACACTCTGCTGAGAGTAAATGAGATTCAATCCATCTCCTGGTGAGAGGCGTCAAAAGCCAAGGCATTGCCAGTGCAGAGGGTCTGCTTGAGACAAATATCACACAGAGGGTATCTAAGAAACAAACATATGTCCAACCAGTAAATTACATGACAGCCTAATTCAACAACAAACAAGAATAGGTCACTTTAAGAGAATGATTAATACATGAGATTGCTGTGCATGCAGCCTTATCTGAGAGCAAACCTTGTATGTGGGTGTGAACTCTTGCTAAAGTCAGCTCCTATCTTTGCTATACAACAGCTACAAGAATAATTATAATAATTAATGGAGAGCAGTGATAAAGGTAACAATTGCCCACCTGTATATTGACAGACCACAATGTCGTTACTTCTTTTTTTCACACCTCCTGCCTTTTGCAGTGATTGTTGACTACCATGAAGTCCTTTGCAGCCTCACACCGGGCTGTTTGCTCATGGCCAGACTGTTCAGCCTGTGAGTGACAGAGCTTACAGAGTTTAAAATTCTAAACTGTATTTAGTCTCCAGTGGCTTGGGTTGCTACAGGCTACATTAGATCACAAAGGGTAACGAGATGAATACATGAATATTCACTATATAAAGTAAAAGGCCTCAAAATACAGGAGTATAGGAGTGAGTGAATAATATCTGAAAAATACTCTGTTGGAAAGATTTTTTACAGGTTGCCTAACATAGCAGACCTGCCACATAGCCCATGGTTTCTTGTGAAACTGTGGCTTCCCTCCAGGCTGCCCTCACCTTTGCATATCCCAGCAGGACAGAGGAAGGGTTTGCGAGGGAAGGGCCCAGGCTCCTCCTGCCACTGCCCTGCAAGCCCCAAGGACGCTGGACAGAACATGCTGGGAGCCTGTGCAGACACAGCATCAGCCCATCTGGGTCCAGAGCAGGTGGGATAAGACTCTTTTCCCTGGAAGTTCATTCACTGCATCCCTGGCATGCTCCTCTGGGCACAGGCATACAGGGAGATGAGCTGATATGGCTTAGGCACAAACATTGAAGAGTTAAAAGGAACTCAGAATTGAAGAGGAATTTAGAAAACACTTTAGGGCTGCTGAACAGAGAGGAGATAACTGACAGGCCTGCAGATGCTGTCAGTGCTATAAAATCACAGAATGAAGGAATGGTTTGGGTTGGAGGCACCCTTACGCTCAGTCAAGGTTTTGTTCTAGATGATTCAAAGGGGTGACTACCTGAGCACCCCTCCCTCTGCACCACAGCGTGACGGTCACCCATGGCAGGAGGAAGAATTCACATTGGATCAAGCAGACATATGGTCTTAAACTAAATGACAGTATTGGACTGTGGAAGAACAACAGATTAGTTTTGAGTTCCCTAAGTATGCCTGCAGAGATGCTATTTTTAGATGTGGCTGTAGGAGAACTCAGAAGCGGCTCTTCAATCCTTCCCACATTCAAAGTTAACCAAAAAGTCCTGAAGCTAATGTGCAGTAACACAGAGTCTGTCAAGACTTTGTGGAAACTCCTTTGCATACGCAGTAACATTAATTTGCTGCACTGCCTTAATACCATTCCATTTACAGATGCAAAATCAATTTATAACTATAAATCTCATAGAAGTATTATATAAATAATTATTATTTATACCTACCAAAAATTACATATGATTAAAAATAGTAATGTAGTTCTGTAAAATCCAACAAATGTCCATTTGCATATTGTTTAGTAGTCTGAGAACCAAACTGGCAATTTTGAAACTCCTCATTCACCTGACATCTCACCACCCTTGCCAAGGCTCTAGTCTCCACTCCTAAAGCTGTTATTCAAATTCTGTCCCACGAACTGCAGAAGGAACTCTGAGAGCAGAACTCAGCTCCCTCCTCCTCACAGAGGTGGGGACTGGCCACAGGCTGACAGCATCCTCTACTTCTGTACTTGTCCTTCTGATGTCAGCTGGCTGTACTCAGAAGGAGCAACCCAAGGCAGACATGCTAAAGGGGCAGGAAAATCCACCTGCAACAGCCTTGCAAGGTGCTCTTCTGTGATTCTGCTGTGAACCAAAGGGAAGCATGTGCTTTACTTCTTGTTTTGAAGCCTCTCATGTCACGTTTCAATACACAATAAATGCAACGGTCATTACAAACTTGTAAAGTCTTGAAAAATAGCTTTTCTAAATATAGAATTGACTGTCCTGGCTTTTAGTGATTTAAGCCAGGTCTACAAGGTTGTATTAATACAGTTAGAGTGTTATGTGCAGCCTTTCCCAATGGATAGTCAACATGACACATCTCCCCACACAGGCTTTAAACAACGTGTGTCCTCACTCAGAGCACCACAGAGCACGGAAGATTTGGAGTAATTTGTTATGGAGACATTTCTCTTCAGAACACCCAGTGCTGAGAAGAGCTGTTCAGAGATACTCGTGTTTCCTCAGTGGCTGTGTGGTCAGGACTGGAACTCATGCTGCACTGGGTGCCACCCAGGGCACCAAGGTACAGCAGGGTCAGTTATAGGGCAGCCTGTTTCCACCTTTCCCTATTTACACCTGAGAAACTGGATCACGGTGTGACGCCACTCTAGGAGCGGTGTGAAAACAAACCCAGAAAACTGCTTAGGGGGAAATTTTGACCACACTGAAGTTAACCACAAAAATATCACTGACTCAAAGGACCAAAGCTTTCAACCCCAGGCCAGCTATAGTAGAGTATCAGTAAGATCTCGTGATAAAGACCAGAGAATAAGCAGTTTAGGCTGAAAAAAAATGAATTTTTAAGTAACTTAGTCTGCTGTGACCCAAAGGGCTGTGATCTTTCCTATCTATCTCAAAAGTACACTGAATTTCCAGCATGCTTTTTGAGGGAAAAAGTTAAGAGTAGGACAGAAATGCAACTTTGCTATTGACTTGTAGAACTCTGTGTTCTACAATCAATCAATTAATTGCATGCAGAAATGAGGAAGCAAATGAAAGAAAAATTGTCCTAACTGCCCTTTCCTTTTCTGAGAGCTGTGAAAGGCAATACTAGATGTGTTCAGCACCGTTTTAACCCAGATACTGTCTGCATCCCATGATGTAAGTCCAGAACACCAAGCACCAAGAATACCAAGGATCAAGGAAGTAGAGAGTGATTCATAGACGAAATCACTAAAGATGAAATAGAGCATAATTAAAATAGCATGTATAAATTAAATTCTGAAATACTACTTTAAGGCTATCATTACAATTGTTTACAACTTCCTCCTACATTCCAATTCTTGCTAACTAAGCCCCTAAGCATGACACAAAAGTGACCAGAGCTTTCTCTGTCCCTTCTTTCAGTGACAAAGCCTTTGTTTGATGCATTTGCAGAACAAACGGATGCACTGCACACTTTCCAGCTAAGAATAACAAGAAGCTTAAGGAAATTGTTTTTAAATCTACAGGACTCATTGTATCCTCCTTTAGTTACAAGGATTTTAGACACAAATCATACACTAGGTTTTGTATTTTGTTAAAAATACAAAATCTAGTGTATGACTGGATATATGACAAATGTAATTCAAGCTTGTATTTACAAATGTGATATAAAAACAGCTATATCATCAAAAGCTACAGAAAAGAAGAAAGAGGAAAAATGGAGGAAGAACTACTGGAAATAAAAGCAAGACATTTAGGCCATATATTTAATTTCTTCCTGGCATGAGTGAAAAGATTCCAAGTTAAAAAGAAGATGTCCTACATTAAAATAATTGCTTTTTGCCTATTTAAAATACATGGTTTTGCAGTTAATAGGATATTGTGGTAATTATTTCAATAAAAAGGAAAATAAATAATATTATTTCCTCAGGGAAATCAATGTGCTTGTTTCATGAACAAAACTAGCATACTGACCTGCAGTAACTCTTACAACTGAGAACCCAGTTCTGCAGTACCTCACTCACACAGGACTTCTGAGCCTGTGGCCATGCAAGGACCATGGGATGGGCATGTCCTTGCCTCATGACACAGAAAACAAGGAGGGCTGGGTGGAAAAAGCACCCTGATGTAAAGCCAGTTTGCTCTTTGTATACGCATGAGTTTAGCCTGTTGTTTTTATGTATTGTATTTTTTGTATTTAGTCTCATATTCATAATAATATGATTATATATATATATAATATATAATAATATATTATATATAATAATATATTATTATTGTATTTAGTCTCATATTCAATTCTCATATTTTGTCAGTATCATCTGTGTAAGTTTGAAGAAATTTTGTGTTAAGTAAACTCGGTGTTAGCATCCTTTCCATGCCATCTTTCAGTATATAAAATTTTTTTACGGTTTATTATTATTACTATTTCCTAGTTGTTAAGAAGGAAACCGAGCAAGTAGAACTAAGACACACAGAGACTACTCACACCTAATTTCTGATCTCTGCTTGAGGGGAGCATGACACTGAACTGCACTTACAGAGTGGTCTGAAGAATCTGAAAACTATTCATGGAACAACGTATTTTTCGCAAGCCTTGCTCTGGCTGAAAGCACTAATGTTGGAGAAATGAAGTAGGATAGTATGTATGGCATAAAAATCTTATCACTTCCCCTCACCTTCATCTACCCTGACCAGATACATGACGAGTGAGACACACTCAGGGATGTACACACACTGCTGGTCTACTGTTATCATACTCAATCAATAAGGACAATTTAGAGTGGTGGTAACCTCTCTGTGCATACTTTCACTGTCCCAGGGGATCAATACAAATCAGTATCGCAGCTGGCTGGTGAGAAGTAATGAGATTATGATCACAAAAAGGCAAGCTTTCCAAATTTTTTCTTAGTGTATGCCAAAACATCATACTTTTCTATCTGTCCATGAAGCATAAAACAGCAGTATTTAAAAATATTATATCTATTAACAAAAAAGTATATAAAGAGCATAGTTTTGCCTGTCTTTTTTCTACTATTTTTTGAACTTTTTCCTTGTGAGTGCAGTATTTCTTTCCTTTGAAAGCAACTGTGAGATTTGACTTCCTCACTCTTGGAAAGGGACCATACATGTATAAAATGGCACCAAATTTTCCACAGACTTCTCCTGAACAGGACTGCCATTTGCAAAAAGCTTGGTTTTGTATGATAGCAATACTTGTCTATTTGTGGCTAAAACACCTCAGGGATACGGCTGACTAAAATCATGCACATATATTAAGCCAGCCAAGTTATTCTAACAGTCCTTAGTAGTTATATGATGTTTACTGAAACTGAAAAAACAGAATCTAAGTTCCTGCCCTCTTTCCTGATACCCCTCTTGGATTTCCCTGAGTGGTGGCAGTAGGCTCTACACCCCCAGTTGTCTGCACTCCTGCTGAGTGCCACTGCTCACAGTCATCAAATAGCTTGAGGCAAAGACTGTCTTTATGGTTGCAATAATGTGATTTAACAGGTGGTCTGGCCCCAGTGCTTAAAAGTCCTTACACATCTCTGAGCACACAATCCTGCCAGGTCTGTTTTAAGAGCAGCTATAAAAGACAGGATCAGCGGAACCCGAACGATGAGGAATGGAGCACTACTGGCACGTGGTTTATTAGTGATGGAGGGGATATGGGGAGAATAAACAATCATGAAAGGAACAGAGATCATTATAATTTCTGCAATAAATATGGAAACATTCACATTTTACTGACAGTGCAAGTAACAATTATGTTGTAGCTAGTTAAATAAATGGATTATATATGAATCTTACCTGGGAGGAAATGAGATGTCCAGTTCATACAATCTGTCTTTAAAGACTGACAGCTCTCTGTCAAATTCTAAAAGCTATAAAAGATAGAAATAAATGCATTCACTCTTTAATGTTGAACTGCAGCAATTTAAAAGTACTACATTATATAAAAGGAAATAAAAAGAGACTATGATCACACACAGCTTGAGGTATAGCCTTAATAGAACAGTTTTTATAACACAGTGTAAAACAGTCTGGACTATTTTGATGCATAAACAGTGCCTTGAGAAAAGTGTTCAAAACATTCGTTTTCCTCAGTGAAAGTTGTAACACTGGCTCTTCACAGCACTGACCTCTAAGTGCTCTTACACTGCAAGAAGGCTACATTTCTCGAAATTTCAGTAGCAGTATCTTCAGAGATAAACCAGATTAGCATTAAAAAAGTACAGCAAACTGATATGCTAATCAGCCCATGAGCATGTCAGTGAAATGTATCACATTACTCTGTATTATCTTTAGTGCAGATAAGCAGGTACAGTAATCACAGGGATGTGCACATCACTCTTCCCAAGCAAAGACGAGCGGTGTTGCTGTACACCTATCCTGGGTGGTGCATGGCAGATAGCAGACAGAGGGATATGTGACAGTCGGTAAAGGGTGTTCCCAGGCAGCAGCCAAGACAGAGCACCAGAAGCAGGTGTTTAACAGAGATGTGCATAAGTCTAGATTTAATGTCCTGTATAAATATTAGTCCTAGCCACATTTGTTTTCCCCTGGACTTCTACAGAGAAAATAAATATCCACAGTCTTTGTTCATAAACACAAACCCACTCACAACAACTCAATGATAATTGTCCCCATTAAACCCGTAATTGGTCTGATGGACCCAAACGATCTTACTCCAGAAGCCGGCAGGGTGCAGCCCGATGTCCCAGGGAAGTGGCAAGCTAAAGACAAAAGCTCATCATCCGCAGGGGCTGGCCTGGCTCTGAGGGCCACTTGCTGTTCTGACAAGCGTCCCGGCACCGTCCTGCGCCACGGCAGTGTTTGCCCACTGTTCATTAATCATGTCCCATCTCACAGCTGTGCTGATACCATTGTATGAATGGCAGAGGTTCCCAAAGAAATTAGATCGTGTCCCTCTTTCCCCTCTGTCACCTCATAAATCATTCCTGAAACGTGCAATTAGCAGCTACTTGTACACATTAATTATCTGTGTGAAAAGCAGCTACCTGAACCACCTGCACTGCTGATTAGCTCCCTCTCCACGGCTCACCCAGCTCTCTCCAGCCTCTCCTGCCATGCTGCCATATGTAGGTACCTTTACATGAAGATGCCAGGTGATGGGCAGCTTTCCCTACCTTAGTTCATCCGACACCAAACGCTGTGACAGCACGCTGGAAAAGATTCTGCAATACCAATAACTGTGACAATTTGTAGATGTTTTAACATCTGATTGAAAGCCTGAGAACTCAGTATGTTTGGATAAATATTTAAAAATATCTGTGTGGAAACTTACAGTATGTATCTAATAATATACTCAATCCTAAAAATGCTGGGCTGGTCCAGCCACTCACTAGTCTAACTGAAGCAATCTCAACATACTTGAAGAATAAATGGATGTTTCTATTACCATGAATGTTTCCAGACTGTGATTCTGTGTTTCACTAAGCAGAACAGATTGGTAGCCACCATATACACACACTGGCTATGAAAACAAATGTTACCATCCCTTTCCTGTTCCACGTGTCTCCACCTTAAAGGTATCAACTGCCCAACGTGAATCTTGGAGAAGAAAACAAGTTGCCATCCCCAGTTAAAACAATTAATTGAAATGTATGTCTATTAATGTGGTGCAAATACGTTTCCTACTTTTCCAAGTAAACAGCTCAGAGTAGGGAAGGGGAGGAGTCAGGAGAAAAGGCTGTTTCTGAAGTGTTAAACTGCGAGGACTGAATGAAAGAACAATGCTCCCCAGAACACAATGGTATAAATTACTCATGGGCATCCCAAGGGCTGGTGAAGTTCAATAGATGCATTGTCCTCTCACACCAATTCACATTTTCAAAATTTTATACATTCAGATTGTTCTTGCTGTGATGATATCTGCAAACTCAGTGAGGCCTGGGGTTTAGAGGACTAAGCATTTGGATGTGCATTATTATCCACAGAAGCTTCTGCTGTGTTTGTTTGCTGCAGTTGTGTATGTAGTGTCTGTGCTATGCAGATCAGCTGCTGACACTGGTGACAGATAACAGAAACAAGACAGCATTGTGTACTGTGCTGTCAGTTTCCCAAGTTTCCTCAGGTAAAGGGACAGTTTCAATCTGAAACGATACAGCCAAAGCCCAACTAGGTGCCTAGAAGTATTCAGGAGATGCTCGTGGTGAAGAATTCATCCTGTCATGTAAAACAGCCAAATATTTTTACTGGATAATTTGCAAAAGCTTTTATTTCCTGCTATAGATTAAATAATTATGCACTTTTATAATTTTTTTTTCCCTAGATGTTAAGTGACTGTGTTACAGTACCTGTAACCTTCTGTCCAAACACACCCACGAAGTGTGCAGACAGACACCTGCTGGCTCTTGCTGAGGGAAAGGACAGGTTTATCTGTGTGCTCAGGGCTGAGCAGTGGGAACCTCCCTACAACCTCTCTGTGTTTACCTGGCAGCACTGCAGGCAGTGAGGAGAGGAAGGGAAGAGATGATGAAAACCCGAACTGTGCATTTTGAGAAAATGGCAGTTATTCTTTTCAGTAGAAGACCATGTTTTAACTATTCTTTTTTGGTATGAAAAGCACTTGCATTCTCATTTAAGCCTGTAATCTCAAAATGCAAGGTTTTTGGTGCAAACGCAAGGTGTTCACTAGGTCTTGTCACAAGCAATTTCAAATGTCCCTTGCCCTGAAAGCAAGTTTATTAAGAGAAGGCACAGGGCCTGACACGGGCATCAGTCAATTCCATCTGCTTTAGGACAGGTACATGGGTGCCTGGAGCAACCTGGCATGACAGAAAATGAATGAAAATTAACATGGGCAAGATGATACTGAGGAGCAGTCAGAATTTCACAGGGTAATGTCTTTACTTTTAAAGCATCTAACATTGTCTTTAAAAAACCCCACCTGGAACATACTCCTTTCATGGCAATTTCAGCACAAACTGCTCACTCATTTCCATACTGTACACCAATCAGCACTGTGAATAATGTCATTGCTGTAACAGGAAACATGAGTATGTCTGTCACTCTAAATGCCTTAAAATGATAAAGAAATTAAATTCAAATGCTAAAAATCAATATATTGTTCTAGTTAATTTACTCATAATAAGATCATCCTTAAGAACCAAATCTTTAAGGTGCTACCTGACATGCTGTGGTAATTTGAGCAATTACACAGAGATTTTAAAATCCTGTGACTGGCAGTTCATTCCAGAATTATATGTCACAGGCAGTTTTCAGAAGACTGGTTTTTTTCTCCAAACTCAGTTTCACCAATGCATTTATACCTAAATAAGAGCAAAGATGATGCAGGGTCTATGTTTTATCTGTTCCAACACTGAGTTGATGACATTACGTCAAGATGTTTGCTCTACAATGTCCAGCCCAACAGGAATGTTTGATCAACACCTGAATGAAAATACCACCCATCCATATGGGTAGTGTATCAAAAGTTAGCTCATACCTGTGAGCCACTGTGACCCCACACTGTGGGGAATGCAGCCAGGCAGTGCGTGTAGGAATGACTGCATTTGCAGTGCAGGATATTTCTATTTAATTTGAGGAGAATTAAAAGCATTTAGGGCTGATGCCTGTGTCAGCTGCAGTGCCCATCACCTCCTAAGGGAACTACCAGAACTGCTGGTTTTCTAGGGTGCTGTGCATTCTGTAAAACCTGCTGAAGGGAGTCTCACTTTTTACTCCCTTTCTCTTGGCAGCACTGTAACATGCATTTATGTGCCAGGGTGGAGGAGAAAGCAATGCACAAAATTCTAAATTTCTACATTATGCAGCTTGGCAGTAGTCAAAGGGTTATAAGAGAGTTTAGGCAGCTGCAGAAATCGAGGTTCTGCTTGCTTCCATTTAAAGCAATGAGGCACCGGTAAAAGGTCAGCATCTATTGGTACACTGCAATGGGCCACCTTGGCTAAAATCATACACGTATGAACCCCTTCAAACAGGGCAACTTAATTCAGTCATTGGAGTAGAACAACGGCAATTACTCATCAAGACCTACAGACCAAAGTCAGAGCACTGGTAGATCAGGAGGTGATATTAGCAGCATTCATCAAATCCATCTGCAGGGCCCACCAGAGAATTCACAGCTGTGAAAGGGAAATGAAGTTTCAGACCAAAAAGAGGAGATGAGCATACAGAAGTGACCTCAGAGAATTAAAACATGTGGACCCTGGTCACCGTAACCTCCTTTGCCAGCCTTGCGGAGCACACGTTTTCTTCCAAGAGACTTTGGAAAGACAATAGTTTTATCCATCTTTCCAGTCACAGCAAATTATTTAGAAACTGATTCAGCACTCTACTGACTTCAGATAAAGGTCTGTGGAAATGCTGATCCTTCCCACTTAGCCATGAAAACGTCATACACAACTCTGCCTGATTTTAAAGTTACTTCTTTCTCTAATGAAGACTTTGTAAAATGATCTATTACTATATATTTTGAATCTCAATCTTCTTTCTCTCATTGTCAGTCTTTAAAATCATGTTTCACAGAAAAAACCCCAAATCATTGAATATAAATGTACCACTTATGCTGTTTTTGTATAATATTATATTTCTGCAAATATCTACATATCCTGAATGGCAGTGCTGTCAAATCACAAACACCCACATAAATGTGGATCTATGGCACACAGAGAAATGGCACCAAAGAGATTGTTCTCAGCATTAGGGGGGTGAGGCACAGCAATGCACGGCCAGCAGCACTGAGGGCTGACTCTACTGGTATGGATAAGCTGTCAGCCAAACACCCTGCTAAAAGTCCCAAGGGCTCATCCACCTCTGCTCTGCAACATGCAGCAGAGAGTCCAGAACTTATCCTGTGAGACTTCTGTCACTTGAAAAAAACATCAGAAATCAGAACCTGTCATACAACTCAGGAAATTATTTTTTAATGAGAAGACTGAAGTATATGTAAAGGATAAACTAGTTAAAAGCCAAAAGTACTGACACAGATTAAGCCTAGGCTCCCACTTGTGCAGCAGCAATGAACTTTCTGCTGACCACAGAAACTCCTTCCACAGCCCAAGGGCTCCTTGCCCTGCAGCAATGAATTGCACCCCATCCCTCATGCTGCCCTGTGCCCAGCAGAGAGCCTGGAGCACCCCAGAGGTAACACAGAGACTACAGCCCCCATCACCCTGTGCTCCAGCCCCACCCCTCCAATAGACGGGATCTGCTCTCTAGAACATCAATGTGATGTGAGGGCAGTGTGGCCCACAGGCCAGTGGCCGTGCCCTGTGACTACCAGCTGGTCACAGCTGAATACACGCTTCCCATTTTCTGATGGGAAAAATGGATTTTGTCACTCACTCTCCTGGGATTCCAGTGCTTACCTCGATTTAAAAAAAAAAAATTACTCTGGAAAAATGCATTCATGCAAATTGCCGTTTCCACAACTTTGCTGGGACAGACACTAAATATTATTGTAATAATTCATACACTGTGCACAACAGCTTGTGACAAAGGTCCTCCAAAATGTCAGGAATGACTGAGTGGATGCTGTCTTTAAAACCAAAAGACTTTAATTAAGAATATCCTGCTTGCAAATATGACGCACTCAATGGATTATTTCATTAAACTTTATGTATCTATTACTGTGAAACATTAGTTTGTCCCACTTGGGAGTCCAAACCAGCATGCACTGCACTGTCCTGTTACACAGTTACCTGTGAGCTGCAATTTGGCAAAAGCATGAAATACGGAGAATACAGTTTTAGTATTACTTGTAGAGTGGTTAAAAACCGGAATTTCCTTGAGGAATGACTATGAAATGTTTCTTACTTTGGCAAAACTCCCACTGTGGGTTGAAGATTCCCCCAGGCGGGGCCTATGAGGCAGGTTTGGCTGACATGAGTGTTTTGGGGAACAGGCAGGGCCACAGAGGCATATGAACGCTGGGTGTGCCCCTGGGGGGTGTGTGGGAGCTCCAATCATTCACTGTGCCTCCCTCACAGAGTCAAGCATCCCGCAAGGTCATTGGGAACTTCCAGACACCCGACACCGTGTTAGGTGCTCCTCTTCCAGCAGGGATTCCAGTCGGCAGCCTCCCTGCGTGGAGCTGCCGGGTGCCAGCAGGGGGGTGCCAGGCAGGGCACAGCTCCCGCCCCGCTGGGCTCTGCCTGGGGGCACCGCTGGCTGTGAGGGCGGCACTGAGAAGGATTCTAGCCTGTACTTCCCACAGCATTTTTCTTTCAACGCCTGCGTAACAAAAATACACAGACAGGCCTCAGACCAGGGATCAGAACCCATGTCTCCATCCTTGCAGCTCGGTACCCCACTCATCTCTAGCCATGCTTTTTGTATAAAAGTCTCCTTAAGTATAACTTCTCAAGTTAAACTTACTATTTGCTTTTCTCTGTGTGTGTGTGCAATCCTTTGTGCACGCAGGCATTCATCTGGGAGGTTATGAGGTGTACCTGGAGAGTGTGAGATGATTGAGCTACTGCAGAGAGATGATAAAAAAACAATTAAGCACCTTTCTATCTTTATTTGGCTTACCATAGACTTCAGGCAAGATGTGGAAGCCTTGGTATGGTGCTTGTGTACACAAATATTAACTGTAAGGGATGATGGTGAGATCCATAAAACTTGGGGACTGGAATGCAGGTGCAAAAATTGACTCCTTGGATATTCTTTTCCATTTCACACATGTTAAAAAGGGCCAAAGCACAATAGTAGATCATACTACAGGCCGGATTACAGAGTGCAAATACAGATGCTGAACCTACTCTTCAGGCTAGACTTAAACAAGAACCAATGCCTAAAAAAATAAATATATCACAGTACACCTGAATTATCCTTAGGCCTTACAGCAGCTGTATAGAACAGGACAGGGGGGAAAAATAATGAAATAATATTTGTAATTTTATGCAATGGACAAATTCTACACCAGAATAATTCATCTATTTGAAGCTTGCAGTAAACAGCTAACCCAACACATCTGGATTGACTTGTTTGTGCAATCTGGCTTTACATTTATGTTTTGCTAGTGAGAACAATTTATTGGTAATATTTCCTATCTCTGTCATTTCTCATTTTGCAGTTTATCCAGTGGCATACCAACTAATCGCTAATTTAAGCAAATGCAATTCTAAACACAGGAATGCTGCTTCTGAATAAAGAAAAAGAGCAGGAAGCTATTTTCCTATTAATATTTAATGAAAATCAGGCATCTCAGAAGACCACCTTAAATAAAAGAAGCAGTTTGAGGATAGGCAGGATTTCCTTATGACCAGTCTGAGGTAGCAATGGTCCTAAGCAATCAATTTCCTTTCTCTACCCTAATTTGCCCTTATACATCATATTCAAGATTTTATCTGGACAGGGGCTGGTTGGCTCAGTGGATAAACCTCTGGCTTTTCACCTCTGGGATCATGGTTCAAGTCATACCCTGATGAAATGCACTTGATCGTCCTAATCTAGTTCCTAGTGGACAGTATTCCCATTATCTTTAAAAGGGTCAGAGCCAAGGCCATTGGGAAGAGTGCATTGTGTTATATCTTGTCTGTTGATTAATACATTTTCAGTGACGCCAGATCCTTAATCTTCATAAACATACATATTCTCACAAAAATCTTAATAGAGGTCCCTTGCGGACTAAACCTTTCTGCTCAATTTGCATATAATTTCAGGATTTCCTGGGAATACACCCCCCCACATCTACCTCCCCAATAAATTGCTTATAATTTAAAAGTATATTTGCCTGAACTGTTTGCAATAACACCTCTAAGTTAACTAGCATGATAATGGATCCCTTTAAATCACTACTTCTCAGAGGGAGAACAAGCCCTTTATACTCAATCCGTTCTTACAGCACATTATAATTTTCTTCTCATACCATATCAGTTGAAGCTGAAGAGACACATAGAAAAAAGGGAATTTACTCTGTGAAGGGAAATTGAGTCAGAACATACTCTCCGCAAGAGCTCCGTGTTTGTCCTCTGCACCAAGAGAGCTGCTGCACAATTAAAGTAAGAAATAGAACCACTTCCATTCCATGAAAATCCAGGCTGGGAATCACTGGGCTTTTCAGCATAACATTCTTGGATGTGGTTTGGAATGAATGCTGGTAACCACCAGGGCCCTCTGAACCCTCTGGTGATCCTGGAGCTGCGTGCAGCAGCACCCTTGGGCTGATCCTTCTGCCCCCGAGCAGCCGAGCCCACGGATGGACAAGGGCTCTGTGTTTCTGTGGGAGATGGGCCTGTGGGGGCTGCGGCAGCAGGACCCAGGGCCACCAGGGACAGCAGGATGCAGCACCACCAGGGCAAGCACAGCTTCACTATTAGTCACCAGCTTCCACAAAGATCAACAGGAAAAAGAGACCATGATTTTAGCAGGAATATCATCAGGTTCACTCTTAAAACAATCAATTCACTGAAACTTTTACTACACTGTTGTGGTCAAAATCCTAAGGACAGTGCATTAGCTTCTACCTGGATTGATTCTTTAATACGAATCATATGAAAGACAGAAATGTAGGTACCATTCCTCATTTCTAATTGTGCTTAAAGATTATAAAAAGATTCCTGATGATTAAATCATTCCTCTGTAGTCATTACAAGGTTTTTACATTCTTACTATATATTTATTTAATTGACTACTGAAGAAATACAATTTAGCTTGTGGTTCTTTGGTACAAGTCAATAACCTGATTGTGTTTTTTTCATTACATAATTACCCTTGCCTTTTGATTGTTTTGAAATTAACAGGGAACTCCTTTTGAAAAAACCCCCACTTATAGCCTGATCTATCACAAAAACAATTAAAGAATCTGAAAATACCTAGTGAAAGTGTAGGTTTATTCAAGAACCCCTCTCCTGGAAGCATTGGCATGCTGATTTTTATCACTTAAGGGCTGGCAAATCCAAAGCTACAACCATGTTATGTGGGAGTGACGTATTGGTGAGCCAGTGTGAGCTCAGAAGCATGGGCAGCACCGCAGACCCAATCAGGAAATCCATGCAGGGGTCCAGGGCGCTCTCTGCACCTGCAGGGCCCCCTCGTGCATTCTGGGCAGAAGAGGAGCAGGAGCACAGAGGGGCAATGGGGGCAGAGTGGTGGCTCCCAGTCAGGGGCTGCTGCCTCTGGGAAGGTGTGAGAAGCCTCATTTGTGCTTTTCCACCACTCATGGGCAAGACCCCGGAGCAGGATGACACCATGGAGCCCATCAGCACAGCCTGGCTCTGTCCTGCCATCCAGGTCAGAAACACTGAGCTTTTGCTAACCGAAAAAACACAACTTACACTGGGATCTGTCTGCTGCCAAGGTGAAACTCTACAAGTTGCACCTCCTCCTGTCCACCTCTCAGTGCTCCTCTGTAACACTCTCCCCACATACCCACACAGGACAGCTCTGTGTGGTTATGGACTCACACCCTGGTCTGTCTGATGGACCAAAACTCCGACGCACAATTCAGAACACAGGAATTAAATAATACAACAGCTTTGCATCATTGCAACAGCTGTTTTAAAATAGGCTTTATCTTTTTTCCTATCACAGAACTGGATAAATGCGAATGTTCCTTTCTGAAATATAATGACACAGACAGTCATTGCACTCTGAGGTAATCAATATAGGTAATTGCTAAGCTAACTTTGGAATAAGCTACAGATAAGTCCAAATAAGCTACAGATTAGTTAAAAAAAATTAGACCTCACAGACTACTGTATGCATTTCAAACTGAATTTCTGTTAAACAGGTGATTTGTATCTATATCAGATTTTTCATAAAAAATAATCATTTTTATAAATATATATTAAGATCCTTTTTGTTGATTACAACGTAAAAAGGAAGGAATAACTGTGTACGGACAATGATAAAGTAGCCTGTTGATAATAAATATTTGTCAGGTCTTGTCACATCCGTACACATTCCAATGTTACTGAAGAGACACGGCACTGATAAAAAAATACCCTCTGAAAAATCAATGGATTTTGAGCTAAAGCAGTTGCTAAACACACAGAAAACATCTTTATCCAACAGCCACAGTGCTGTGAAAATTCCCAAGCCTTGCATTGGTACAGCTAAGGAAAATTTAATCTTCCCAAATACTCATCAGGGCACTCCATCCTGCAGACCTGACAGCCCCACTTATAATTAATTATACAATTTCGATGGGAATATCGACTACACAAAGCTATAAATCATAGAAAAAGTCAATAGGCATGGACACATTCAATCATGTCCCGACCAATGATTACTACTCTTAAAATACAATAATTATTTTCAGGAGCCAGCTTGAATTAAATTTCTGTCAGGCTGGTACAAGACCGGCGGTTGATGAAGGATGCGATGGATTTTTGGGGTTGAATTCGGCACAGAGACATTTATCGTTTTAGATAGGTAGTTTGTTTTTAGTGATCATGGTGCTGCGTGTTTAACTAGACCATGAAGATTAGATTATCTCCAATGGCTCATTATATCGTTTATCTCTTTCTTCCATGTTTGATCTGGAAGATTTCCCGCTTCTTGATGCATGAAAGAAATGACTACTGATTTTGAAATGGAATGTGTTTAAGTGGGATTCTGCCTGTACCTTCACACCCCACAGCCCTGTATGCAAATCAAGCAGCAGCCACCCAAAGTACCACTAGGACATGGCAAACAAGTACTAAGAACAGCTTACACAGCTTCAGGAATGTACTGGGGGAAAACACAAATGACAAATACTTGAGTTGTCCTAAAAAAAGCTAAAAAAGTTATTGTAATAATACACATAGAGGAAAACCTGGGACAGGAATGGGATTAATATGGAAATAGGAATTAGGAGGAGACTTATTGCTTTGAATTAAATATCTCCAAAACTGCAAAACATCAATGAAAGAAACATTAGGTATTTCCAGGGGATGCATTCACCTCGTAAACTTAAAACAACCCCAAACTGATCTGACTGCAACTGCATTTGAAGATACGTTGCCCACAGAGGTACCTCTTGTAGTGAGCACACAGGCCACATGAGCGACGCCAGCAAGTACTAAAAGGGGAATCAGATCTTCACTTCCCTCATGGGTCTCACTCATCAAACTCTTCTGACCTCAACAAATGAGTGAAATCTCAGATTCTCCCATGGAATTAAATTCCCAGGTGAAGCCAACTTAAAATCAGAGGGGGTACCAAGGCTTCAGCTGCCCTCCATGTCCTAGAGCCTTGCAGACAGCCCTCCAACAGCCTGGCTCTCTGTGAGCAGTGAGAGAATGAGCCACAGGCAGGAGAGAAGAGGAGAGAGGTGGAGAGCCATGGACCTTGTGTACAACCCACCCCCGGGCACAAAGCAGCAATCCGCTGTGTGAGCGGGCACACGGCGTGACTGGTACAGAGTGCAGCTGAACTGGGAGCTGGGGACGAGGGCTCTCCACGTATCCCCTTAGATACAAAACTCCTAGGAACTCCAGATGAAATGGAGAAAGCTGCAAGCAGTGATACACAGCCTTTCCAAAATGAAGTGGCTACCATTTGAAATAAAATCACATTAAAGAAAATATAATGCCCCTCTCCACAGAAAAATCATAATCCTTATTACAAATCAGAGTGTTAGTGCCCCCTGTCTGCTTAATCCTCTTGGGAAGCCCTGTGTGCTCAACCAAACAGTGACAGTCTGCTGCAGAGTTTGAGACTACTATTCTACTTATTCCTGTGTTTCTAGTATTTTTTTGTACACTTAGAAGATCCAGGTATTTTCAGATAGGCTTTGCATTTAAGGGCTTTTCCTAAGTTACTGTGTGATGTGCAATGAGGAGCTAGGAAGGAAAACAGGATGCTTGAAGAAATGCAGACCAGAGGACAGACAAGAAAAGTGAATTGTACATTTAATTGACAATATTTTTCTATAAAAAAGAAGGTAAACATGCCAAAGTTAAGAACTTGTACACAAAATAACTGGCTAAGTGATGAGGAAATTGGAGCAGTTATTGTGCTGGCTGAATTATCTCTTCTCATTCTGCAGACAGGAGGGCTGATAAGGATAAAGGGCTGGTTAGAGAAATGCAATTTGTATGTAAGTTCCCAACTTACTCCTTTGAAAGGGTTTAGCAATGAACTTACCGCAGTGCCATTGTTGTCTCTAAATACATCTTGATTAAAATAGTCGAAGAGCTTCTTTTCTAATTGCAGCATAACCTAAATAAAAAAATAGGGAGAAAGGTTGGCAAAGCTCTTGGCAACTCAGCACCCAGCTGCTGGCAGTGACCCTTTCAGAGACACGCAGCCCTTTAAAACCACACATTTCCACATGTCCAAAGCCCCTTGTCAGCTTGCCCATTTGCTTGGCTGGCAATCACTTAAACAGATCCAATTAACTGAGCATTAGGTGTGACAATCTATATCCCTCCCCTCCCTTTACATTATCAGTTTGGAACAACTATATTCATGCTTTGTAGAAAAGAAAGTGAACATTCAACACTGTTTCTATTTACATAGGGGTGCCAAGGGCATTAAGTTGTTTACCTTTCGGTCATTATCAGATTCACGAAATATTAGCTTGACTACTTCATTTGTGTCAGCTGCCCGGATGGTCTGCATTGTGGCCTTTGCACATAGTGTCTAAGAAAAACACAAGGGGAGAAAGGGAAACAAGCTTATACATAACAGAAGACCAGATTTAACTGAACATTATCAACAGATGTATCTTCAGTGCCCCCCATGAAATATAATCTGCTGTAGGTCAAAACACAAAGCATTGCGAATTTAAGTCACTTCCACTCATGATGGACTTGAAACAATAAACTGAATTACTGCTTGGAGAGAAACAGGTAATATTAAGAAAATATCAATCAGGAAAGGCAAAGAGTCATTCAACTTGTACCATGCAGACAGGTTCTTTCACAGGTATCACACATTACTTACAAACATCCTCCAAACCACTTCTTACAGATAATGACCAGGTTTTGTGCTGGTTCTTAAGAGCTGATAACTACATTGGCACTACAGTTCTGTGAGTCAACCCTTGTTTGCAAGAATGTCTGCCCTGTAAATTCATGTTCCAAATACACTTTGCAAGTCCGAGAAATGCTTACACAATCTGACAGCAATTTTCACAGTTTACTTTGGATAGCAAATTCCCCCTTAAATAAGAGACATCACATCTCTAGGTATTCTGAGGACTGGGTGCCTAAAACATATTATAAACCAACATTTTATCAGGCACAGAGGTATGAATTCCCATGCAAGTGTTGGGCCTTGATCCATTGGCCACTGGCCTGGCTGGGGCCCAGTTCCACAGGTAGTGGGGAATAATGTGAAATGGGCTGCTCAAAGGGCTGGCTCCACCGCATGGCAACAGGTGAAAATCTGGAGCTTTTAGCAAAGCAGTTAGTGAAGCTTCAAGTACATTAAGTGCTTTGAAATGCAGGGATTTACATCTTAACTCTCGGGTGGGCAGATTTCACTGAGTGCTCTGCAGCCTCCCTGCCTGGGCAGGGCTGCTGGATGCTGTGCAGAGGTTCCCGTGCCCCTCGGCCTGGCTGCTGGGAACCACCAGGCAAAAGTCAGAAAGCAGAACTGAGGAAACCTGGGCAGTGTTCAAAGACACAGATCTGTCCCCACGCCTGGGAGGCACCTCAGCATCCATGGCTGCTGCTCAGGCACACGCTGCTGAGAGGATCTGTGCACAGCCCTGGGTATGGATACTGGCAAAGACCGTCCTTCTGAATAAAACCTTATTTTGCTAGAGGTTCTTAAGTAAAGTGTTTTAAATAAAATAACTGAGGCAAGCGGAGGCAAAGAGGTGAGTTCCCTGCTCTGCCCACCCCATTCCTTTTCATAATGACCAGACAAAAAGTTTTCATTTTGCATAATATTAATTTGTAAAATAAATACATTCTGTGGTAACAGGGTATAGAATTTCACATCGTACTATGTGCTTCTATCTCTCACAGCCAGAAATACTTATATTTGGATTCATTATCAGAGGTGCAGTGTCTACCACACACAACACCATGAACTACAGCTCACTTCTCCTTTCCCCATTCTTGCTTTCTCCTGAAAGCAGAAATACATACCAAACATGTATTTAAACAAAAATCCATCTGCTTCCAAATACTTTAGATCTCAGCTGAGGACACCAGTGCCAGAATGGGAACAATGTGTCAATAGACATTTTGTTCCCATTTAACAAAAATTTGATCCTTGATAAAGGCCCTTGCCTATTGGCACAGTACAAATGAAAAGCAGTGAGTTGAGCGATTTCATTTTTAACAAGCAACTTGAATGTGATTTGGTAAAAACCCACAAATCTGGTATTTTTCTTCCAAGTTTGTGAATGAAACAGGTGTTGATTCCCCATCTCACTGAACAAATGATGTCCATTTCTGACAAACTTTTCCTGACTGTTTCCTCCCTCCCCAGAAGCAGTGCCACGTCCATCTACCTCCAGGTTTACCCTAAAACACTCAGCACACTCGTGGCACCAGAACAGCCGCAGGCATCCGTGCAATCACAGGTGTCACTGGCAGAAGGAGCACTGGCCCCACAGGCACGGGCTGCTCTGTGAGAACTTCATCTGCTCTGCAGTTTATAAGGTGGTTTTTCTGAAGGCTTGGGAGAAGAGTGGGAACATGCTGGTCAAACGTCACCCTGCCTGGCAAGAGGAGGAGTGGCATGCCGGCTCGCTGTGGGAGCTGCACCTCTGGGACCTCTTACTTTTAAGCACAGACCTCCTACCTGTTCCCTCGCACCCATGGCAGTCGGATGATCCCTTTGTCTGCTCAAACATGCAATGACCGTTTTGCCATCTGTGTCCATACGGAGCCAGTGAGGTAATCCAGCAGCGAGCCATTCCCAACCACGCTCCCTCCAACGCGGGTGATTGAAATTCAGAGCACAGATCAGATAATCGGGTCAAGCCCAAAAAAAGAGGCTTTGGGCTCATGTGTCACAAATCAGTCTGGTCCCTTCAAACAGCACACCAGATTAGAACAAGCACCCGAACAAACCAGAGCGGAAAACCCGCAGCTCTCTAAAGCTGGTTTCTAAAGCCCTAACAAATCGCTCCATCTTTCACTCATTTAAACTTTCCAAATGAGGGTCAATACGGTCCCCGAGCATCCAAATGCTAATGCGCTTAAGGGCGCTTAAGCAGCTTTCCAGAGTGAATGGGCCAAAGAAGGGCTCGAAAAGACACGGCAGAGTTACTGTCACTGTCAAAAAGTCATTGTAGCCACCCCCAGAGTGGTTGCAATTCAACAAATTCATGATTTCTGTCTCTTAAAGGCATCTGCTTGAGAACATTTTTTTCCCTGAGCTGCTTTATCTCACAACGTCAGGCTGGCTCCAAAAGAAAAACCCTGCGATCGACTCTTGAGAACCAATACAGAGAAAGGACCCACATACCTTATTGCTTTCAAATTTCACACACACAAAAAGTTACCTTATTCACAGACAAAAGTGATTGGGCAAAGGTTCATTTCTTATACAAGCTGGAGGCACTCCTTTTTTCCTCCTCCTTTCAATTTCTGCACAGTCGTAGTCACCCAAGCAGAAAACTTTTGGGACCATGTGCCTTTTTAGGCAAGTCTGCTTATGAAGGGATTTTTTGTTGCTAGCAAAGAAAATAAAAATGCTATGAAAACTCACTGTTCCTTGCTGGGTATTCCCTCAAAGGTATTCTTTTACAGGGGCAGAAGAGGGGAAACCAGATATCAAAACTCTACATAACTTTTTTTTTTAAAAAAAAATCTTTTTTCTTTGGAAACAAGATTTGGTTAAAAAGCTTGCAGGAGAGCTGCATTCAGAGCTGGGAGAGAGCTCAGCAACCAGCCTTTCCCTAGCAAACACAGCCGTATCTCATTCCTGTTTTTCCATACTCTACACAGGTAGATGCTTCATAGCACTTTTGAAATAACCCTTTGCAATAATTTATGTGTATTGAATTGTAAAACGTAGTAACAACTTTCCTGACAACGGCCTTGGAATGTAATAACAATGTCCTGTTACACAAAGCTCGGAGGAAATGTTTTTTATACTTACAAGAGACAAATCCGGAACTTCATCTAAACTCGACAATTCTCAGAATTATGCTGTTGATTTACAGCATAACACACCTTCAAAATACATCTGATCCCCCATATACACCACAAATCAAAGTGTTTAAGACTGCACTTCTGCATAGTTACAGTAAATGGGGATACAGGCATTCAAACAATAGTTATATACATAAAACACACAGCAGTCTATAACATATACTTTATATCGTGTTTATATGGAAACACTGAGCAGCTGTGGACTGCACTGCTGCTTCCTGCTTGGCTGAAAACTGCAGCTGATTTTTCATTGATTCCACACTCCTGCTTTCTGAACATCCTCTAGACTCTGAGTCCACCTCCTGATGTGTGAGCTATTACATGCTTGCAAGTCCCTCAATCATTTTTGGGGGGTGGGGGGAAACCCCCTAAAACATGGTATTCAAGTACCTACAGACTCATCCTGTCCTATTGCATCTGTCCACTGATGCTAAAGATGTGTATTATTGTTCTCTATTATTTGAATACTCTTCTTAGGACTTATCATTACTTTGAATATTGCTCCTTTACACTTAAAAAAGTTCAGCAGTAGTTGCCACTGAAATTTGCAGTGAGCTGCACAGATTGACACAGATGTGCTCATGGCTCTGAGTGCTAGGAGAGAAGTGCAAAGTCTGAAGACTGCTAACAGAAGCCAGGTGAAATAAGGTCTTGAGCACATGAGCAACCAAATCAACTAAATTTAAGGTATTAAATTTTTTTCCGGTTACATGTGCCAGTGGCACAGCCTGCCCTGCTCCGGGTCTGGAGGGAGCCCTGAGGTCCCTGACTGTGGCCTCTGGCCTCAGCAGCTTTGCTGTGTGCCAACAGCTGGTGGCAATGATGGCTCTCTTTTTAATTCTCTTCTTCAGAAAAGAATCTGAATTAAGTCCAAAAAGCCTCTGCCTCTCAGATTCTCCAAGATGACAGATTAGGCTAGAACTCCTTTTCCATATTCCCCTGCATGCTGATTACCTTCTTGTTTCCTCTCTCTGGCTCTCTGGTCTGGTTGCACACCTTTTTGTATTCTCTCATTTCGTTTTCCTGACTAAGAGCTCAAGCCTGAGTTCAGCAAAGCATCTACCCAGTGATTCACAAGCAATTTATCTGTGTGGATCAGGACACGGAACTGTGCAGGATCTCTGTGGACAAAGGTAAAGGGCTCCCCTGCTCACTTTTTAAGGCCTCAGTTTAAATTCACTTGCTGACATCAGACATCAATAATACGCATTTCAGGACTTTGATCGGATCCAGATAAACCCACAGCACTACAAGATCTGGAACTTGGAAGTAATCTGCCAGAAAAATCCCTTACCTCCTCCTGTCCATCCTTCTATATAGTTCTGTACTAGTACTTGATGTCAAGTAGTCCTGAGGGAGTATTCAAAGAGAAATATTTGCTTTTTCATAATTATAGAAACTGAGACAGTCCAACTGTTTCTAAGGAAATTCTCTGCATACACGCAATATTTATGTCTTGTCCCATAAGGTGTGATCCTCTTCTGATCTACTCAGGTGTTCTGTTACTTACTTTCCATTATTTTTCTGCTTTGGCCATGCAGTAATATCAGCTTGAGAAATTCCTTGTTGGAAAACTTCAGAGCACCTCCACTTTTCCACTCTAGCTGACCAAGCAGAGGACTGGGTGTATTGTTTCTGTTCAGCAAAGACTTTGATGAAGCACATAGAATCTGTGATGTTAATCTGTTTCTGTAGACAAATTTAAAATCCCCTGTTCTCTTGAATTCAGAAGGAATGGAATAAGAGGCAGCTTCTCTCCTTATAGCTAAGCTTGCTTTTATCTGACTTGCAGACTAAGAACCTCTATTTCTTTTCATTTTAAAAGCAAAACAGCCTGTGAACCCCATCTGCTCCCTTGTGCCTTGCAATTGCCTTTGTTTTGAGTGGTAACATTTGCCTGTGTTTGCACTGATGGTGTTTGTGTTTCTGCTGCCTCCAAACTTCATGGTTTCTTACAGCCAAAAAAAATGAAACATGGGAGCAGTAACATCAAGCAGCAAAAATTTAAGCCAACACCTAAGAAAATTATTTGGTGCTTCTTGACTTACTTCCAGCACTGGGCTCTGCAGTCACTGGAGTCTGTGAGGTTCATTCTCCTTAAGCCTCGCAGGGAGCACATCCTGCCACAGCGCGCTGGGGCTGCACAGCGCGGGCACCGCCAGCCCCGCGGCTGCTGCCGAGTGCTCCGCGCTCCCACCTGCCCTCAGGACGAACAGCAAGCCTCAGAAACCCTCCCAACCAGCACTGCCGAAAGCAGCAAATTCAGGAGTTTGCCCTTTAAATTAATGGGGAGGTTTGTACAAGATCAGTGGTGTGACACAGCTCAAGTTCAAGGCTTAACCTCAAGAGAGTGTGACCCTTTGGCTCCCACATACTAGACTCTCAGCAGCAGGTGTAATTGAGAGGTGACTTTTAAAACATGTAGTGTTGGGCAATTTTGAAATCAAACTATGTATGCATCTAAAATCTAGATGTCCTTAGGCAGCCACTGAATATTTTTTATCACAAAATTAGAAATAATAAAGAAATAAAAAACTTTTTTCTTCTTCCTATTATGCAAAACAGCAAAAAAATCCTTAGTCCCTTAACAAAGATGGGATTTGAGATGTGGTACCGGTAAGTGACTCGCATGAGGCACAAGTGTGTTGTGGGCTGCCAGCAGCTCAGGCTTGGACTCTTGCTAAGCCTAAGCACAACTGTGGGATGGATAAGTGCCCTCCAGGATGGACATATGCCCTCCAGGACGGGCATGTGCCCTCCAGGATGGACATATGCCCTCCAAGATGGATGCACGCCCTCCAGCTCACACAATGGTCACAAGCATGCACAGCAAAGTGGAAGAGATATTCATGTTCTTCCACTGTTTTCTGTCTATGGGAAAAAAAAGCCCTCCAAGTTAACTTCACTTTTTAAGGAAACAAATGACAGGAAAATAATTTTCAGGTCACTGCATCTGTTTTCCAGACCTGAACAAGCTGGTGATGCAAAATTCACTGTGTTGATAACTGAAACATGCTGTATGGTGTTACGGTGAGACTAAAACTTTGCTGACCAGGTGATGCCTTCCTGTTGTAGCATGTGAACCATTTCTTTACTGTATTTTTCCCCTGTTGTTTTGTTTGTCCAGCCTCTTTGACTCAACTCCTTTTTATCCTGCTGTATCTCATTCATTTCTCATTTACACACTCCCTGTCTGGTTTACCATCATTTGATGCTTTACTCACTTTCGAAGTGGAATGTGAGTCCAGCAGCTTGTAAGTTCAAATAATCCTTTATAGCTAGTTATGTTCAAATAGCTCTGAGAGCCATGAGGTGGGATTGCTGAACTGTCCCTCTCCCACCACTGTGGCTGTGCAGGTGCCAAGCACCTGGCTGCTGCAGCACGCTGACCACAGCCGAGCTGCTGGGCTGCCCCCAGGCACACTGCCCACCAGCAGGCTGATGCTTCTTCAACAAGACCCAGGCCATCAGGGAGTTCATCCATTTCCAGGAGTCCGTATACACACATTAAAAGAAATGGTTTTGGATAAAATGAATGAAGGATATTTTTGTAAAATAATGTGCAAGGTGTGTACCCAGGGTTTGCTATATTCTCCTTGATGAAGGCTAAGATGCACTGATAGATCAGCATGTGCACACACCCACCCCACACCCAATAAAGACTGACATCACATAAAAGCAGCTGTGGGGTAAAACAGTCAGTGTAGAGAGAGGAAACAGGGTGGCTCATGTACTTCCTCTATTCACCACCCTGGTAAGACAGCTCTGAATTCCTTCTGGCATGGTTTGTGATGGTGAGAGAATAAAGTGTTGTGCAGGACAGCAGTGTTCAGGGCATGGTCTCCACTGACAGGTTCAAGGCTCAGGACCGACAGCCCTCGGCCAACTAGGGGCACAGCTGATCAGAGAGAGAACGACTTCAAGGAACAGCAACTTCACAGCACTGGCTGGTGGTCCAAAGGGACTTAACCCCGCAATGAATGCTGATCCCTGGCTCATTCGACCCCACCAGGTGCTAGAGGGCACCACTAAGTGAGGACAGAACGCTCTGCAAGAAAGGAGGCAACCAGGGTTCTCCTGCTTGTAACAAAGACCCCCCGCCCCATAGTGGATATGACCTGACTGGGCCAAACAACCAGAAAGTCCATTCTACAGAGTTTCTGAAACAGAGATGAAATTATTTTCATTAAAGCAAACCAAGATTCCAACATGTGAGACACAGGAGTACAGAAGTGTTAATGCAGCATCATTTTAGGGCTCCCAGCTGGGGCTGGCTTGTGAAGTGCTATTCTTTCTGCTGTATCTTTAAGTGCTGTTAAATTCATTTGTCACTTGATCGAAAGCCAACAGGCTACAAATCTCCCAAGCCCCTCTCGCGCTGAATAGTGACAGGAGGATTCTGTTCCGCCATCAGAAAACATTTGTGGGCAGCTCTGTCCGCAGTCATACACGCCACTTTAACTCATCTGCCTCCCCATTCTCCCCAGCCTGGGAGGACAAATTGCTCACTGTGGCTCCCTTTCAGAGGCAGCGCAGCGCGCAAAGAATCATGACTGAGCAGAAACACAAGGAACAGGCACATAAAAATTCATCACTTTGGCCTCCTGACCTCTTGCCACTGGATTTGGCAAACCCCATCTCAAAAAGTAGCACCGAGGGAGAGCTAAGCAGAGCGGCTGAGTGAAATTACTGACAAAAAATATCCTGGACACAGGAAAACCCCACCAGATGCTTCATTGTCTTTGCAGAGAAGTGGTGCTGAAAAAGGGGGTGATCTACCACATGGCATATTGGGTGGAATAAGTAGTGCCATTGTTTCAGGGCAGCTCTGTCACTTTACTGACCGCAATACAAAGAGGTGTAAAGCAAGATTTAATCCTGACTTTTTAGTCAGCAGATTAAAACCAATCATGCCAGATGTCCACAAGACTGTTTAACATACAGAAAGCTTTTTCATACTCTACAAAAAAGTAGAAGTTGTAATATCTTCTTTATTTCCTCTAGAGAGGCCTTTTTCACTCACTTTAAGTCAGAAAAAAAGGAGATGTTGTAATGGATTTTAAGATGTACTATTAATTTTTACTCTAGCCTTTGTTCTTTTTGCTTTTGAGACAAAGCTACACAAAGTAAATTCTTCAACCCATCCAAAATTAGATAGGTATGCCAAAGAAAACTGCTGGTATAAGGAAGTTGTGATTTTAGAAAAGAATTTATACCCATTAAGACCAGGAATGGATGCTTCAGCAGTGTTCAAGTTCTTCGAGTAATACTTGAAGCGGTGAAAGACATGAAAACGTGGTGGTCAGCATGCTGAGAAAGCAACAGATTATCCTTTTCCCCTCCAAACTGGAATGGTGCTGGTGGGACTTCCTGCCCAGATGTCTCCTCACACCTGGTGGCACACACCCGGTCTAGGATGTGCACGCTCTGCTGCCTGCCTGGAACAGGAGCACACGGACACACGGCACCCCTGGGGCTGGCAGGACCCTCAGGGGAACCCTGCCCATACAGAAACCTCTCAGGACCCTGGCCCAGGACTCCCCCGGACATGTGCTGGCAGGGGATGTCACCTCCACAGCCACTCCTGCAGTGGGACCCAGAACCCTGATCAAAGTCACTACAAGCTAAAATATGAGTGCTAATAAGTGAAAAATACTCACCGAGTCGCCTTCTTTAAACTCATCTACACAACTGTTACATACTTGGCAGTGTTGCTGCTTTTTTCTATTTCTATTTATGAATGAATTAATCCAAAAGTACTACCATAAAGGATATAAATTCAACAATAACCAAAACATATTTAGTAATTTTTTTCTGCTATATTAGCAAAATGGAAAAAAGTCTGCATATTAGTGTTCCCCTGCTGAATTTCCATAGCCAAAAATGCCGCTAAATTCAACAAAACTCAGAATGTATATTTAGTTTCTCATATTAAATTGCAAATAATTTATGCATTTAAGAAAAAATAATTGACTTCTCTTTGGAAAAAAACTATAGAAAAAATAAAATTCCAGTATTGGGCTGATTTGTATCATATATATAATTTAGTAATTCAGAAGCCACATGCCAGCAAGATAACAACTTGCTTGGCATCCCTTATCTATCAGTTGCCTTGGAAAAAATACAACTTACATGTTTCATTTGTTTTCTCATCATGTGCTTTAACAAAATCCTCATAAAGAGCTTCTAAAACAAAAGTAACCATCTTAGTGAATCTCTGACCTAAACCAGTACTGTTAAACCATTTTCTTCATCTCATACCTGAGAGACCTAAGTGAAGAGTCAAAATCACAAACCAAATGAACTAGCAAGGCACTGCTTTAGTTCTACTGACACTAAGCTAGGGACAGGCCCAGCTCTTTGCTGGCTGATTAGTCCTTTCAGAGGAGTACCTGTAAGACATCTGCAAGCTCCTCCTGCTGTGCTACTGCAGGTGGGGCAGAGGCTCAGCTGAACTGCCTGAGTGTGACTGCGGCTGCTCTGCCCTCCTGCCACCCCATGAACTACTCTGCATTTTTCCAAACCAGGGTGCCATTTCTGGAACTCATGTCAGACAAAAGAGGAAGTGTGTTTTGGCTGATCATGGTTTGCAGCACTATAAACCACAGCCACAGGTACAAGAATAATACCTTGCTTCCTTACTGGAAGATGTGTTTCATTAGGTTAATTAAGCTGCACTATTTGTCTTTCTATCATCATCATCATCATCAGCATCATCACCACCATCATCACCACCACCACCCTTACTGTATTCCTACTGTACTCCTTGCAGGTCTTGTATCATACAAGCTAATGATTCTGTGATTCTACACTGAAAATTCTGGACAGGCAGACACCTCCAGTACTGCTTCTCTTCTCCCCAGTGCAATATGATGGCTGAAAGGTGTAACACACTGGCTTTAAATCTTCTGACCTCTCACTGTCACACTGAAGGGCAGGCACTGCAATGAAGATGATGGTATTTTCTTTGTAACAAAGTCCAGCCACAGACTCTCAAGCTACCTAACAGGAATAAGTCATATAAATCTGACTAAGAGATTTCTGCTACTTAAACACTTACTTCACTACTAGTTATTCCACCCTGGAATTTGCCCTATTTTAAAATTAAAATTCTACTCTCTACTTCTGAATTTCTTCAGGCAAGTCTTGTGGGTGGCCCTCAAGATACATTTTACCAATTTTTCATGCCCATCCCTCGAAATGTGACCCTGCTCCTGTGCTTTTATCTCTCTGACAACTTCACACAGGAAAACATGCAGCCCCTCTGATAGCATGAAATCGGAAACAATAGCCTCTGGAAACAAAGGGGAGGAGGGAGGAAGGGTACAGTCCAGGTCCTGGCTGATTTTAGGCACAAACAGATGTTCATAGGGCCCAATACCCTGAGCAAGCTGAAAGGAAAAGCTTGTAAAAGAAATGGACCTTAAAAACAATGTATTGAAGAGCTTTAAAATAAAGGCAAAGGGAAAGCAATATGGCTTTCACTGATAAATCTCAGCTAAGAAAACCAAAGTGGCACCATGAATTTCAATGATGCATTTTTCTTTCTCAATGAACTCTGCAGCTCATTTTGAAATCTACAAATTGCCCAAATCTCAACTTAGTTTACAACTCTCCCATAGCCATTAAAAGGTTACAATACAGGCATTTCTGTTTCTTGTAACTAATCACCAGAGCTGGAAACACCCAGCAAAGTCCTGAAATATAGGCTAATGCCATTATTTTAAAAGCTGCTTACAGCTCAACAAAGAGGAATATGCTGAAAGAATCTTGATTGGAAAAAATCTTAGACTAGCTGTTGGAACAAATTAAGTTCAATCTCCTGCTCTTTTCATGTGCACTATTTCAGACTCAAAAAGCCCCATGGAAAGAATCCTTGAAGCGCTGTCCTGAATTGGACTCGGGTTCTGTTTCACAAAAGCCAAAACGCAGCATTTACAAACGAAACAAAGTGTGGAATCATTCCTCTGACTGAAGTTTCTGCTTTTGTGATTAAAACTCTCTTCCTCTCTCTTGAAGAGCCTGCCATCCAAAAGGCCCTGTGCCATGCTCCAATGCACAAAATACATGTATTCATTACAGGAGAAAAAACCCCTGAAAAATTTGGCACAAAGGCGGGTGCATAGCTTAAGTCCTGTTCAGGGTAGCCCTCACTCGAACTCCACTCATTTGCATAGATTTTACCTATTGATTGTCTCTATCATGGATACAGTGGATGGCTAAAAGGAAAGTTCCATCAGCTGCTTGTGGTCAGGTGCAGATTTCACTTGATAATTATTAGCATCAATGAGACTCACACAGTAAAGAAATAAAGAAGTGGAATCTTCCTCCACCAGCATCAAACTCAGTAGGAATTATTTTAATGACAAAGCTGAGACTGAAGGTATCTAAGTCTGCTCAGGAAGCTTTAAGAAATTAAGAGGTCGAAACTCCATCCAAAAGTGACTGTGCATTTGTCTAGTCTAATCACACATACCAGATCCTATGTGGCACCGATTTCATCCTCAGCTGAAGCAAATGGCACCTCTTTGACCAAAACAAGCCTTCAGAAAGGCATGACCTCTTGGTAAGACACAGGACACTCACCAATTCCTCTGACAGCCACTCCAGGAACAGAATCACTTATTAATCACTCTTGTGGCTAATTTCCCATGTGTGATTTTTCATTTTAAATTGTCTGTTAGCAGCTTCTAAATGCCACTTAGACACAAAAGGAAGGGAGACGTTGCTGCGAACACAGCCAAGTATGAAACTGCAGCCTTCTGACTGGAAACTCCTGGGAAACCCTCTGACCTATTGGCAAGGGTTGTCTGAGTTAACTGGAGTGGACTTCTAAGCCTGGCTCAGCAAACCTGGCCCTACAAGCCCTGAAAACAACTCCTCCTTGGCACTCAGATCCGGCCCAGTGTCTGGGTAAGAGGACAGAGGGCCTTGCTCTCCTCCCACATCAAACCGTGACTTTGCAATACATGGAGTGGAGGTGTGCAATGGATTTCAGTACTACACAAGCTCAGCAGCCACATGTCAGTCAAATACGCAATTAAAAAAGAATTACCTAAAGATGCCTGAGTGATTATGCCATGGCATTGCTGTGGGAGCTGAGGCTGAGCTGTTTGCCTTTGGTGTCTCCCACTGCTCTGCCACTGACCCCTTGGTGCTCCTGCATGTGCAACACAGCCAGATGCAAAGTTAAACACTGATGTTTTCAACAAACTCATCTTGCCATGGGATCACTTGATTTCACTTCACCACCTTCATCCAAGTTGCTAATCTCAGGATAAACTGCCTTGTTCAAGCACGTTTTGTCACTGCATTTTCTCTCTCAATTTTCTTCTCATTACCAACTCCTGCATTAGGTTGCCTGAAATGAATGTCAAGCTAATGAGCCTTCAGCCACTGAAAACCTTGCTCAGCATTTCCCTCCTTTCTTCCCCCTTAACTACAGTAACAAATTTATTCTTCTTCTAAAATTCTGCAATGTCCCAGGTACTCCAATTTGTTCTAAACCAACTTTCAAGCCTGTTGGTTAGAGGGACAATTACAATTGGCCATTCCTACTCTTTAAATTCCTTCTCCTGACTGATCTGTCATGAAACATCACCCAGGCATTGGTGGCTCAAAGCTTCACTTTGTTTTTAAATTATACACCAATATGTGAAGTTCAAGAGATTTCCAAAACATTCAGGGAAAACCTTAATGATTTTTCTACTTCCAGATGTGAACAGAGCTCTTGAACCTTTTATGGGTACAATACTGACACCCTCGTGAAATTCAGCACTTGTTAAAACTGCAAAAATAAAGGACAGAAATGAAAAGTAAGTCTTGCTGACTCTTTCAATGACATTTACAAGTGGGGCAATACTATAAAGAGCTACCCTTCATAAGCCTTCCACACCTAAGGGAAAGAGAATTTATATCTGTCTGAATTTTTGGACTGTCTCCAGATATTTCAGAGTGAGAAAACCAAAACAGACTATGGTTTTGAATGGCACTGAAAGATTGCTTTTTCTGCATGAGTGCTAATACCGTAGTATTACTTGTAGTTTCAGTACTGAACTATCTACAACAATGCGATTTCAGAACTGCTTTCAACTAAGCAACCAGCGCCGCTTGCACTAACTGTGACATGTTTTACTCCATAAAGGACAGACTTTAACTTCTGAGAACTATTCTCAGTGTGCAGGAAATTGAGCTGCCCATATTAAAGGATTTTAAAATTACCTCTACAAACCCACTATAAACTAGTACAAAGATCTGATCAGTTAAAAAACTGTAATTCACCAGCTTCAGTGCAAGTTCCATTTAGTGCTAGAGAAATTATCAAAGGTGGGAACAATGTTAATGCTAACAGTCATATATACCCTTCTGTATGTTCCCAGTGCACACACACAGCTGAAAGAAATCCATGCAAGAAATCCATGATTTTTTGATCGGCAAAAAATCAGGTGAGACAGCCAGCTGTATAGGAATCATTGGCAGAAATTGCCTTTCATTTCAGTGGTCGCAGGTTTCGCCAGAAATTCTGACAGCAAAGGGCCAGTGTCAGCTGTTAGCTGAAGCACATATCATATGCAGCATCAGGCAGAGATCTGAGCGCTCTGCACAGCCTAACAACAGAAGAATTGCAGCCTTCATTTTGTCTAACCCTGCTTTTATTGTTTGTCATTGTTTCTTAGAGTTATTCTGCTGTCAATATTTGAAGAACAGAATCCTGTCTGGATATTGATTTCCTAAAGACTTTGAATCACTGCCTTCATAATGCATATATTTTAAGGCAAGTGCATGCAAAAGGTGGAGGTGAAGTTGCTTATTGAATTAAATCAATACAAGACACCATACTGGCAATTATCATCTAGTATTCATTTTATATAATGTAAAATACTCAGCAGACAGAAGAAAAACAAATTTCCATCCCACTTTGGCAATCTTTAATTTAAATCTCTTGTATACTCCGGACCTTTGGCTTGCTTAAGTTCAGCTGTTGTCACTCAAGCATTTAGCACACACTTGACTCTACTCCGAAGCCGGTGATGACGGGGTAGCACAGTGCCACCTCCTGTGATACTCCCACTGAAGGCAGGAGACACACAGCAATGCAGCTGAAGTCTGGAGATGCTTCTCCAAGAGCAGCTCAGGGGCTGCACTGCAGAGACTCCATGACTAAAAAAGCCCCAGCTGACACTGAGGGAGAAATACAGGATTCACGCTAAAGTCCAGCTCAATCCAGGTTATGTTTGTGTTCTGCTAGCTTAATGACAGTACTACAGTTACACTGCATTCAGATGAAAACAAACAAAAAATTACATCTGGTTTATTTTTCAGGGAAGCATTAGGGTTATATGAATAAAAATAATCTAGAAATAGCATTTTAGAAACGCAATGTGATCTCCCTAAGGAGTTCACCCAGCATATGCATTTCTTTGCCATCTCTGAGGGAGCAAGGGGATCCGAGTGCCACGCAGCAGGCTCGCCAGAACACAGTGAGGAGTGGAGCTGGACGCAACCAGCAACAGTGCACTGTAACCCACCCCAGGCTTCTTGAAGCTGCAGAGCAATCTAACAGCCTTTGCCTGTCTGAGAGCTATCTGCTGTGCTCAGAGCTGGACAGGAGATGATGGGAATCATCTACAGCCACTGAACAGCCCCCCTGCACTGAAGCACGTGGGCAGAACTGAGCGTGGGGGCCTCAGTCTGTGTTTGTGCCTGGCAAGGGCTGAGCAGTGTTCCAGGAGGGGGAATCCCCCCCGAGGCATTCTGTGCACCCTAAATGAACCCTGGCCCACTCCAAAGCCTTTTTTCCCACCTTGCAGGAACAGTTTCCAAGGAGCACAAGGGGGCTGACCCGTCAAACACTTTTTATATGGGACCCCAAGAGTGCCACCACAGAGGCTGAACTCAGAATCTGCTCCTACCAGGGGGCTGTTTCATATATATTGTGTCTTTTCCTATCTCTACCAGAAAGTGCTATTTAATTGTTAGTGTTCATTTGTCCCACTGAAAGGGCAAATTACACGAGAGTGTGGAAAGTCAGCTACAAAGAAAACAACAAAAACCAGCAGAAGTCAGAGGAAACATGACTTCACAGAAAGGTCCGTGTGGTAATATACCGTGTTCTTCCAGAGGAAGACACCATGAAGAAATATGATAATTTTCAAGGATTTTATTGGCATACTCTTCACTCATTTAAAAAAAAAAAAAAATCTATTCTATGATCGTTGAGAATAACATCAGACTGTATAGGTCAAAAATTGACTGACATCACTCTGGACAGGCATTATTGAGACACACAAAGAAGCTGTTGTGCCTTTAAGCTTATGGTACATTGCAATGCAGTAAATGAAAAGCCACTATTATGAGGGGATGTTTATGTCAGTATCTGAAACAAAATCTTCTTTTTACTAGGATAATACTGTCTTAAATTGTTAACTGTTGATCAGATAAACAACATGTGATAAAGACCCTATAATCTCTTTTCATACAATTGGTTTTAACCCCTTAACAGCTTTACATATTAAAATATTACACTATTATTAATGACCCTTGTGAAAGCTTGTAAGAGCTGTAAATCATCCTAACACAATTCTTGTGTAAGCAGTAATGTGAGAATTCAGGATTAGATTTTAAATGAGGTGGAGACAGAATGATAAAATTTTCACAGGAGGTAATGTCTCAGTCACTACTAGAACTTGCATCCTGCCCCCTTCCCATTCCTTTGGCCTCTGTGTGAGAAGAAACCAGTTTGATCTCCCTGGTAAGGCTGCAGATTGAAGAGGTATTTCACGCAGTGCAGGACATGGAGAACCTCTCTTGCCATGTGGTACCAGGCAAAGGTGACCCATTGCTGCATGACTACATAAAGGGCCAGGAAGCTTTATCTTTCTTTCCTTGGAAAAGGAGCAACCTAAATGTTACAGCAACTATTACAGCTGATTTGAGATTCCTGGATTGCCACTTTGCGTATTTTGCTTTGAAATGTCAAATTCTCATCTCAAATTGGGGCCGGGAAAAATGATACATCACAGGAAATCCTATTCTGACAAAGGTAAAATTGCTGTCTGCATTATCAATATTAATAAAGGTAGATTTGTGGACACATCATGTCGATTGGAAAGACAAAGTTTCCTTTAATAATGCACATGATAAAATACAGTGGAGACTTTCCTTCCCCCTGCCTTTTGTTTTAGATCATCAGTGGGTGCCTTTCAAATACTAGAGCATAATTCATCCACAGATGTTAAAATTTTGTATTGCAGTAACACCCAGGAATAAACTGAAATGTAAAAAGAATGCATTTTTTGCAGGTACATCTATTCCTTCTAAAATGACACAATTATTAAAAAAGATTTTATAGCATCTACCCAGGTGATATTTTGCCCCATTTGAGCTGGTAACTTTCTATGCTAGAAATAAGCAAAAACCCAATTAACAGGTGGCTTTATTAAAGTACTTATTACAGATTTGCATTATGCATTACAATACTCCACTAAGTTATTCAAACTACACCTGCCTAGGTAAGAGTAACTTTAAAGTCCAGATATTATCACTGGTTGGTTTTATGTGTGTTTTCTAGCCACAGTCCGTGCTGCACGGGCCCTCTTGCCCTGACTGAGAATGGTTGACTGCCACTGCTGAAAGGTGAGCATGGGATGAACTGCTTCCCATGCTCTGACTCCAGCGCTCCCCACGTTACAGGTGCCAAGCTCTGGGTACGTCAGAAAGCTCAGCCAACACATCTCAGTCTGTCATCCAGCAGATGCCAACCTGCCTCCTGCAGCCAGGCAAGCACTGTGACACCTGGGCAGGCTGCAGCAGATACCTGGACCTGGCGTTAGGATTTTATCAACCGCGAGCCATCGCCGAGGCCGTTCTTCCACGCGCACGATGCCGCAGCCTCTGGAACCGCCAGCCTGGGGAAAGCCGCCAGGTGCCCTGCAGGTAACTCCGGCCGCTGTGCCAGGAGCCCGCGGGTACCGCCCGCCCGCGATGACCGCCAGGAGCGAGCTCCGGCCCCTCGCTGCCCATGCAGAGCCCGGCACGCACAGCCCCGCAGCCGCCACCGCAGCAGGACGTGTGGGGAGTGGCCCCGTGCCAGCCGTCCCTGCGCTGCCAGCAGGTGATGGATGGCAGGTGCGAGGCGCCGGGGACGGGCGCTGCTGGCACCGCTGTCACGGCCGTCGCTGCCAGCTGAGGGCACAGCTGCCGCCGCCGGCACACGGACACTGCGGCAACCGCGGGGCCCGCTTACAGACCGCGGCACTCATTAGCTTAATGACGCTCAGCCCTATTAGAAAGCACGAGGTAATTGTATTTAATTTGTGTATGTTTTAATTACGGACCAGGCACTGGCAAGTCTGATGAACGGATCATCTTTTCTGTTCTGCTTTGTCACCGCGTTTGTATGAATTTGCATCTGAAGCTGGAGGAGCTGCTCAGCACCACTGCTCAGAGTTTTCACAGTGTCATCCCTCACACGATGACGCCGTGCGGGACCTCTGCCTGCTGATAGCAGTGTCATCCCTTCCTGCAGCCACAAATTAAAAGCAGGTTTATGACCACATGCTCCGAGACCCTCTGGGCCCCAGAGGAGGCAGCAAGAGAACAATCCATTCACTCATCTCTCCCCTTATCTATGATGGAAGCAGAAACAATTGCATCATTTAATTTACTATTGCAACGGGGATATGGCTCATTGGCCCCTCGTTGTTTTGAAGATGGATTTAATTAACCTCCTATGAATCTTGCCAATATGTGTGGCAGCATCAGTATGGAATGAAAGATGTCAAAAAATCAGCTGCAGGGTAATGAGCATTTCTCAAGCTTGCTCTGCTGAGAGGACTCATGTCTACAGAGCTTGGCCTCAGCAGAAAGCTGAGGAGCAGATTGAGTTAATACACTGCTGTCTGGCCTCTGGGAATCCAAGCTCGGGTTTGCCTTAGACTACTAAGAAGAGAGGTAATTGAATAATTCCTAGTAGCCAGATGTATCTTTAATGCAGAGGCCATTTGCAATCACTGGAAAATAAATAATTGCCGTTAACTACACTGTTAAGTAAATATATCCAGTCCCTTGGGGAAGCAATCTGCATGCTTTTATAAGTCTGGCTACAATATAAAACTCATCACAATGTCTGTGAGAGTAATTTATAATGAACATTTAGCAGGTGCCTCAGATGTGTTGCTGCCATTTACCTTCATTAATAAAGCTCTCCTTATTAGACCTGAAATTGTATGCATTTTAATTTAACAAATCTTTATTACACTTTCATTTTACAAAGGATGTTATTTCCAGCATTTCCTAGAAGCATTTGAGCTTGTAAAGAATGTTAAAATCTTTATGGCAGGAAGGTATTTACAATGAACTGTTTGAGATTATAAAACCAGTCCAGGATTTTACACGCTTTCCTAACTGGAATGAAAACATGATCTGAAGCTTGTAAGCTATTGATTTATTCCCTGATGTGCAGGTTTATCTCAGAAATAAAGCAAAGTGTTTTTTCTTTTGCAAGAATGGCTTAGTATCACTTTACTGCAGGAGGAAAGGAACCCCGTTACAGTTTTAAACTACCAGCCACTATGGAGCAGGAGCTACTGGAGCTTACTACCTGGCCATGAATCAAATGGTTGTACCTGATATCCCAAATGGATGTGTGGACACCTGCACGTTATCACTGCCCAGGAAAGGCAACAGTGTCTGGTTTGCTTTGGGATAGGGAGGCACAACTGACTACGCCCACAACTACGTACACTTGCTTTTTATGCCATGTTAGCATTTTTAATGCAATGAAACTTTACTGGTTTCTCAAAGCAAAATTAGTAAGAATTAAAAAAAAAAAAATACTGCTGTGTTTGTAACAACAAGAACATGTAATTCTTTCACACCTGTTCCTGATGCATTCAAAGCATCTTCTGCAAGTATTACTTAGATAAAAAAAATATATACACACACACACAAATATTTGCACCTGACAAGACAGCCAGGTCTGGTGGTGTCTCCTGCACGTAGAAGGACAGCAAGAGCCTCATCCTGACAGGTGACCTGTTTTTGTCCAGGGAAGCACATCTGTACCAAGGAGGAGATAATTAAGTTTCCACATCCATCCATTACCTGACTACCTCACTTGAATCAGCTTTTCAAATCAGTGATAATTGTCTAATTAACTATTAATCTTTCTTTTAACAATTACTAATAGCTCATTTGTTGGCTGGAGTTTGCAAAGATCGTTGTTAGTGTCCAATGCATGGGATGAAACAAGTTCAACTTAAAATATTTCTTCAGATTTGAGTAAGATCTAAATCAATTATTCAGATGTGAAAAGCTGTTCATCAGCTTTTATTTTGAAGAAGAGATGCTTGTTCAAAAGAGAGCGAGTGACGTCTCACTGGAAGAGGTCCACGTTTTGCAGGCACACACACTGCAGCAGGGGCAGGAGCGCTCCTCCAAATTCTGCTGGCACAAGCACGCTGGATAAAGGGATATGATACCCCCGCTGGCTTTTTCAGAATGAAAGACCATGTTGTGCCAAGAAGGTGTGATGAAATGGAAATGATATAATTCACTGTGGCATCAGCAATACAGTGTGAGCTAAAAAGTCATGCCAGAATGAAGTTGCTCCTATTTTATCAGATAATATAAAATCACATGGTCAGAGGTGGCAGGGAGGCACAGTGCAAGTCAATGATGGAGCCAGACATGTAAATTCTTATGAGCAGTTATTACCTTTTAAAAAACATTTAATCAGCAATTCCAGTCAAGGCTTATCAAAGGGCTGCTTGGCAGAAGTCTAGAAAGGAAATATTCTGGCTCACTGTAACCCATGGAGCAGACAGGGTGGGCGGACAAGGTTAATTCCGAGTTTTAAGACGAGGACATTACTTCTTTTTCTGCAGGTAGAGCTTGAAAGTTTTTGTAGGCCAAAAAGTCTGGAATCCTGAAACACCACTTCTGTTGCTACCTTTATAAATTTTCATATACGATACACTTAAACCCTCTCCAGCTTACCAAGATACCACCAACCCTAACAAAATGTCCTTTAGTGAGGAAAAAACCCTGTTTTTTTCCTGGATACAAGGAAAGACTATGGTTTACCTTGAGGAAATGGATTTTGTGACTAATGTGACTTTCTCCTAAAGCCTGACAAACTGAACTCGTTACTGAGCTGCCTTTCTTGGGACTGAGGAACACACAATTATCCTTTTTTTTTTTCCTTGGGAGTACAAGGTACTTTTCTAAGAGACTCCTGAATCAGCAGTCTCAGACAGAAAGAGGATTTTATTCCCAAACAGTCAAAATAAGCCCAGTTTCTTAAGCCTGTTTGTACTTTCCTAAAATGCACGTATTGGACTAGGAAGACTTATAGTTCAGAGTTTCAATGAATAACTTCTTTAAATATTAAAATAAAGTAATTCTCAAAGATTAATACAGATTGTTACTAAGGCCAGCTGACTGAAAAAAATACTCTTCCTTGGTCAAAACCCACCTAAAACACTTGAATGGTGACTTAAATAGAGCAAGAGTGGTAAACTGGCTCACTGAGACAGAAGGAGAAATACTCCTCTGGATAAGCACAGCCAAAGCTGGGAGCTGAGATGCTCTGGGCTGGAGCAGGGAACAGGAGGGAAGCAGCTCCAACTTCCAGCACAGTGCCTGGGCCAACTGGAACGGGAAATCTCTTCTTTTAGCACCTTCTCTACCAAAGAAGAGGAAAGGGCAGCCCTGCATGTGCCAGCCCGTGTGGATGCAGTGTGTAGGAAGCCTCACACATGCAATGACAGGGGTCACGACCCTCTCACTGCACTGCCACAGATCCATGTGAACCAGGAGACATAGAGAGATTTATGGGACCAGTTCTGCTTCCACACTTACACCCGCAAGTGTTTGTGGAGTTTACAGAAAATAATAGATGCTAGTAAGTTGTTTACATTAAAAAAAGAGGTAAAAGTGGAGATCAGAATGGCCTTGGACCTGTCACAGCATGAAACCCCATAAGCTCTGCAGCAGCCACCACAGAGAAGAGAATTAACTACTTCCATGTGCTCACTCACAGTCACTTCATTTCTCTAATTTCTCACCTCAAACAAAAGTAATCTGACCTCCTCAGTTCTTGGTAATAAACCCCCTCATTCATCCCCACAACCTCCTGTTCCCTTCTTACTCTTAACGTGTCCAGAGATTTTAGTATCCTGGTTTTATTCAGGTGATAGCCAAGTTGTCTTATTTCAGAACTTTCAACCAAAACACTAACTCATAATAATGATTTAATTTCTGGAACATTCTTCGAGTTCAGCCTACAGTGTATCTCACCGCTGCTGCACATTTCTTTAAGGTCACCTCATCAAATCTCCTTTCTACTGAATTTTACAAGATAATTTTCCAGAAACAGGAAAAGAACCTCTGTCACACATGCAACAATAAATTTCCAATGTCCTTCTGATAAATGCAAAGATTATAGTGACCTGTGTTAGCTTTAAAAGGGGAGAGCAGAACTTCCGGAAAAATTGTAGGAAAGCTGTCTCCTACACAAAGAAACATCACAAATTCATGTTTCTGTGAAATGCTGTGACAATACTTGTACTAGAGACACTGCAGAGAAGCTATAGATATAGACTAGAATTCATAGTTGGACCAATATAAAAGCTTGTATCATTTTTTGTATGTTGCAAACACTTCCATATGTGCTGGGAACAGAGGTGCTGGAAGATATCTGGAAGCAGTGGGCAAATAATCAGAATGTTGTAACACCCAAAAAAGTCTAGCATTTAAAAAAAAAATTCAGTAGGCAAAACTTTGAATTTAAACAGCAGCAAACCCTCAGCCACCTTTGCCAATATAGGATTAAGTGAATTTAGCTGGCTGTCAGACAGAAAATTCAGGTCTTACAGCACACCTTAAAGTGACTAAAACCCTAGGAAATGTGGCTCTTTCTCCTGCAGTTACTGCCTTACTAAATACATTTTGTAACTACAAGAGTTATTTTTGCTGGCTGGAACAGGGTGATGTCTTCCAAGAGGCTGGACTCTAATGGAAGATTTTCTGGATGTTTTACAATGATAAAGCACTGGCACTCACCTTCCTTAAGGAGAGACTGGCCCCCCCAGCTCGGCTGCACAGTCCCAGCGGGATGTGCCGGGATCTGGCCCCAGTGATGCAGCCGAAGCAGGTCAGGAACTGACCAGCAAACACACTTGGGAGATTCACTGGTGCTACCTCAGCAACAGCACCCCCTGGCACTGCCCACATGCCAGTAACAGCCTCCCCCTGGGTTATGCCAACAACAGGAAAACAGATTTTCCTAGCAAGGAAATCAATGTGACTTTAAATTAAGGCTCCCATAAGTGTTCAATAAATTATATATTAATGATTTATAGTCTATTAACTATGAATTAATACGCACAACGTTTTTTGCATCTGATTTAGGTCACTGCACGTCAGGGTCTGGACTCCACATTCTGAACAGCTTTCAGATTCTCCCTTTAAATGGCTTAATTGGGAAATTCTTCAGAAACACTTTATTCTTTGTGTTTAATGTAAGCACAGCCTGCATTTACACAGAACAAGTATTGCTCATAGCATCTCAGTGTTCAAGTGTTCAGCAACTGTGGTCTCAAGAGGGAATTCAAAAGGTCAGCAAGAAAAGCAGAGACAAATTTAGTAACATACACAAAGATGACAGGTCAATGGATTAACCCTTACAATTCCCAGTATTAACTCCACTGCTGAATAGTCCAAAGAGTGGTTAACATCCATTTGCATGGGCACACGTTTAAATACCAGAAGGGACTGGGATAGCCTTTGGAATGGGAGGTCCCAGCTGAGCACAGGCTCACTCTGGGGCTGGCACTGAGCATTTGGGACAGAAGCACCTCTGGCTGCTCTTGTTCCTGTTCTGCCACTGCCACCTGTACAGGGCCTTGGTCATGGCACTTGGCCAGCTCCAGAAAAATGGCACATTTGAGTCACAGCCTTTACAAGCTACTTCGTGAAGTGATTTCGGCCTGAATCTTAAACACAATTAGACCACCAAGTCCTACCTAGTACAATTCCCTCTAGAGGTGGCCTATAGCTCTGCCCTTCCAAATTATACAGTTCGATTTACAAAATAAAAACTTTTGGCTCAAAAGATACATGCCGACCCTCAAGAACACCAAAAAGACATTGCAGTACCTCACAGAATTAAAGTGGGAAAACCATAAGATTAAACTGGTTTTCAACCTGGGTATTATTTCTGACACCACGTTACCTGGAGCTTCAGCATTCAAGTCAAAGTTATCTCAACTCATAATCAGAAAGGTTTAGTACATTCTTTTGGCTTCATACAAATCTCCCAGTCACCCTTCCAGACCGAGATGCTACTGGCACAAAGGTCTGTATTGATGACTGCCTGTACTTTTAAAGTGTGGAGTTCTATCACATTTAGGAAATGCCTCTTGTTTTTTCCTCAGAGTAGGAAGGTAATGCAGCACTTCCTCTGCTTGCAGGAAATTATTCTGATTCACTGTGAGCTATAAGGAGATGGTAAAAGTCACAACCATGCAATGTTAGCTATTTGTTGGATGTTCCTGTTAAAAGTAGTCTTGGCCAAGTCTGATGTCAATATTAACATTACTTTCTTAAGTCACTTTTAGCTTTTCTACAGGAAAAAAAATTGAGAAATCAAACCTGGTAGGGTCTACAACAGAAGAAGAAGAGAAGTCCTACCTCTACTACTGCTTTGGCATCCAGTCTAAAGTTGAAATCTCCAAAGACAAAATATGAAACTTTCTCAAACCGCTGATCTATAATTCTGGAAAAAAATGAAAACAGAACAAACCTGTCATTTGGCTTTACATACATGCAAGAATGTACAAACACACACGTTATCCATAAGCACAGTCTCAGAAATAATTATTGGAACCATCAAAACTACCAGTTTATACTGGACCAATATATTAACCATATTTTTCAGTTGATTTTCTTTGCTTAGGCAATTCTATCTCCAGCCCCTGTACAAGAGTGCATCTGATTTCCCCTGCCTGGCTGACAGGGCAAGCTGGGGGAAACCATATTTGCAGCAGTTCACACAAATCTTGCAGAAGTGGCATTTGGGGACCACGGAAATCCTGAGGGTATCAAGGAGGTCCTTCACACCTTGGCAAGTTTAAGCATATGGCTTTGGGCTGGGCAGGTAAGAATTAGGAATGCTGAATTAGCGGTGAGTTCAGAATATGTTTGAGCTTACTGATATATAAGCAATGTTACCAGTGTTTTTGGGTACTTTGAGAACCACATGAGAAGTGACATGGTGAGGCTAGACATCAATCATCCCATCTGACAGACTGAGCATCCCTGAGGTTCCCAGACTGGCTACAGTTCTCTCAAGACAGCTCTCTGTGTTGTTCACAGCAGATTTTTGATGAGGCTGTAGCTAACACCTAAAAAGTAATTGCTCCAGCTGTGGAGGGAAGATTGAGTTTTTCCTCAAGCCTTTGCTCAGTCCTATCCAGGGAGATATGGCATTACTGTCTATCTTTCAAATCTTGTGTTATTAAAAACTGTCATTATATGATTAGCCAATCTATTATTAACAACAGTTGTAAGGTACTCTCAACAATATGCAATTTTACAGCTTCTAGAGATCTTGGCATTTAGAAATGCACAAAGTCATGCTTATTTTCGAACCAGGAATCAATATAATTCATCTCCTATCAGTGGCTGAGAAGGTATGAAACACCCAAAACTTGACTGCCACAGCCACAAAGAATTTATACAGACAAAATGCACAGAACTCCCCTGGGTGTGCAAGATGTGAGAACTAAGGAACAAGTGCAGACAATCCGCTGTGAACATTCTGAGATTACATAAACACGTAAGCATTACACTGTCAGAAACTCCAGGTGAGCCTGGGGCAGGGCCCACACGGACAGGTAAAGCATTATCCAGCAGTGCTGGTCAGGAGGCACTGCTGCCCCGTGAGCAGGCACTTGTTTCAGATGGCTTTACAAGTTCTAATGCATCACATCCATTTATTCTCAAAGCTATCAGGAAAGATGTAACATTGGATCTGCAATGAGATACTGCTTCTCCTCTGAAAACATCTCACAGTTTTTGTCAACAGTACTCTATTACATAAGGAATATTATTCTATAGAAAAAATTACGTGCATTGGGCCTAAGACACTGATCATTTGAAGAAAATCCCTTGCAAAGACTTATCTGTTTCCACTATGAAAATCTCCAATCCTCCATTTAGCTGACGGATTATTGCAGGCACTGTTAATAAATACTGCCCACTGTCAGCTCCCAGCAAGCCCTGAGAAAAACCTGTCACTCCTGACCTGCACAAAACATTAGTTTGATTAGTGATCTCACAGAAAATTGAAGGAAAATGAGAACTTAAACCATTTACATTGCCACGGTTTGCTAACACTATCATTGCAAAATCGGATCCGCAACTTACACATCAGAACAACTGATTTTGCTTTGCCAACTGTCCTGATTCATGTATCAGCTTTGGCTCTGCTCCTTGCCATTTACTGCTGACACAGGAATGACAGATATTGCAGGAATGACATCAAGGTCCTCTTGAAACAAACTGAGAGTATGAGAACCATGCCTGTGATTGTATTATGCAAAGACAGATTTTCCAAATAAACAGACTATTCCAAAAATAGTCTGTGAAAATGTCTCCAAACTGATGAACAAACCAGCTGATTAGTCTGCTTCTGATCAATTAATTAAAACTCAGTAATTTCATAGTACTGCACATTACCTGATTTAAACATGATTTGCATACAAATCAATGCCAGCTCTACAACTGATAATTTTGTCCAGTTTCTCCCCCTGTAGCTTGTCTTTTTGGACATTTTAGAAAGAGTGTCTCATCACAGACTGAAGTAAGAGTCCAAACGTTACTTCTCCAGAATGATGCTCCAGGTGGCTTCTGAAACATCTCTTCTCACAGGTGGTGAAATTAATTCAAGTGTACAGGAAAATTCCCAACGGTGGCACAGCAAAGGACACACACATTTATGTACTTATTAAGTGATGTGGGGTACCTAACAATGAATTCTCCATTAAGTGGCTCAACTTAATACATGTATGTAACCCAATGTCCTTGCCATTACTTACTATTATTGAGTGGAACTTACTATTAGTTCAAGAGTTCCCAAACCATAGACCTCTTTCAGCAGTTTGGGACTCTGATAGCTCTGTGGTGAAACACTTTCTGGTGCCTAAAACTGCCCCAAATCAATGGCACAAGAACTAGTTTTCCCGACTGTGCTTTCAGAGTCAGACCACAGGTCCACAAAGGACATGGCAATAAAGAAGAGTACAGCAAAATCCCCTCCCCTGGGAACACTCAGAAAAGCTGCCTGTCACTGAGGGGACTGGGACAGAAATGGGGCACTGCAAACACAGCCAGTCTGGCCAGGGACACAGGGAAGGTGCTAGGACTGGGGTGAGAGCTAAACAAAAGTCCTCCATTTCTTGTGTTTCCATGTTCTAAGCCACAAATACGTACAGTTCAACATGTGTGCAGGAAACTGAGAATTCAGAAGATAATCTTTTTTAAAAAAGAATGAGTGCTTGCAGAAAAACTAGGAAGGCTTCCAAATCTGTGATTCTCCTTTGCTTTTTGTTTCTAAAAAATATCGTTCCTTTTACCACGAATCAAATAGTCCTTTAAAAATGCTGCCATGAATCACTCAATGAAGTGATAAATCTGAACCATATAAAAAGAAAGCAGCCAACCCATGTCACCAGCATAAATCGTATGGTTTTAGTGGGAGGACCCAGTGCCATTTCCTTTAACAACTTTTACCAGCTCATCCCAAAGGGTTTCAGAAGACTTGAAGGCTCTATTCCTGTACCACTTTAAATAGCTTATGACAAAACAGGTGACTCAGTTAAAGATTTCATGACTGTGCAGAAGGCACAGGTATTTCCCTTGCACAGTTCTACATGCCAGCACACACAACAAATCATCAGTGCCCTCGCTGGCCATGCAGCTTGTTGTGACCTGTGCAGGGCCAGCAGGAGGGGACGGGGGTTCAGAGTGGATCCAAACCTTGAGAGCAAATGAAACAGAAAACTTTTCCAACAGATGACTGCCAACCTTTCAATTCCAGAAAAAGAAGTCTTCATTTTGAAAAGGGTGGAAGAACACATTCACCCTTCTCATCCTTTGCTCTTGCTCCAGAAGGAATCGCTTATGGGAAAAGAGTTTGTTCACATTTAAAACATACCAAAGAAAGATCTTTACTTCTGCATGTTTTGGAAATCAATATAACAAACTGGCAAATCAATCAGTGTAACAAACTGGCAATCAGCTGCACTGGGAAAAAAGCATGCTCCGGTCTGGGCTTACTGATGTCCCTGGTAAACTTTAGAGCACACAGCTATAAACACCACAGATGATTTCTCCTCTACCAGCTCCAAAGCCACAGAACCTGTAGTTGCACAAGGAGTCCTTGATAACAGATCCTTCATGCCTGGAACACATTACCTTAATTATTCTGCCAGTTTCAAATTAATTCTAAATTTTTAATTGATGGCACTACACTGAAAGTCTTTTGCATTGAATGGATTAGTCTCTGTTTGTCTTCACATCTTGTTGTATTTTGAGAAGTGGCAGACAAGTTGAATGAAAGAGCCAAAGAGCTTTTTAGCCATGACAGGGCAGTAAGAGAAGGAAACATTCAGGCAATTGTTACTTTCAAGTAGAGTTTACAGTCCAAGTTAGCTCCATGCTGAAATGTTTTGATGAGTTAAATCCATGATTTGCACTTTTTTTAAGGAGTAAACTTGACTGTCACTGCAAATTAACACTAAATTACTACTGCAATTTCTTTGCTGCAAAATAAATACATACAATTCTTATTTTGGTCTAACAGCTGTAGTTTGGCTCACTCTGGGTATCAGCAAGAGCTTTACAGGCCCAGAAAGAAGCTCCTGTGTTGCACTGGAGACATCCTTGCTCTGCTGTGTCAGCCAGGCTTCAAACAAACCTCGTTCCCTCAGCAGAGCCTTTGGCGTGGCAGACCCTGACACACTGTCCTGTGACAAAACCATCTGTTATTCTGGGAGCATCAGGTGAATTATGAGGAACCTCTGACCTCCCTGAGCTGCTGAACAGCTTCAGCCTGGGCTGACCAGCCTGGCTGGGATAGCAGCGGGGCTGGACCGAGCACAGGCGATCGAGGGAGAGGTCACACAAATGGCACGGCAGAAGCCTGTGCTTGGGGTCTGCTCTGGGAGCCTGGGCACCCCAAAGTTCTCTGCTGTAAGGACAGACTTCTCAGCTGAGGTGGCAGTGTCAGCTGTGTGGACTGTGAAGGTGAAATTTTCCCAAAGTCACTTAGGAAATGTCAGATCCCTACCAAGACTAAAACAAGGAAGAGGGAGAGGTTCCTCTTTTCAGTACTACTGGAAATCTGGGCTTATTTATTAATTTCAGTTGCTACACAGGACAGGGTTCAGTGCAGTCCTAAAGTGAACAATTCTGTGTTCTTGGAATCACTGAAATCCTTTTGCAATTTATTTTAAAGTACTCATTATAGAAGCTACAAGTAAAGTTACTTGATGAAATGCACCTCTTTTATAAATGCTGTATGGGCACTGTATACACACTTCAAAGCACTGAAATTCAGCCAGAAAATTATAGGACCAACTTCCCCTTGCTTTCATACTTTTCCCCCTCCTATACTGTCCCCCCTCCACAGAATGGAGAAGACAAGGAAGCAGTTAAATATCAGCAATTTGGTCATGGAAGAGAGCAGCTGAACATGATTCAGTGTGACAAGAGGCACTGTGATTTGGCTAAACCATTTCTCAGGGCACTTTGTAAGGAGGATCAGCAGCATTATTCCTTTAATAGCCATGTCGAATGCAATAGCCAGCTGGGTTTTGTCCCAGACCAAGGTATCAGCATCAGGTCAGAAGGTAACATTCTGTTTACATGATTATTTCCTAAAGCACTTATCTTCTCCTCGGTGTGAAAGTTGACTTTTCTGTTTGTAAGGAGGCCTAAAGAATTGAGGGAATGGGAAAAATTAGCTACACTGAGCTGGAGCTGAATGGCATTAGGTGGGAGGTCTGAGAAGGGCCGCAGCGACGCTCAGCAGGACACCTTATTAGCCGCGTCATCGCAGTTCATTCAGGCAAGCCATACCAGTGTCACCAGCATTCCCACACAAAGACAAAGTTCTTCACACAGTCTATAAACATGCCTCCCTGGCCAATTCATCCTAACTTGACACCGCTGAAAAGAGGGGCTTGAGGGTTTTGGTTTTTTTTTTAAACACAATAACATAACAAAACAAAACAAAAACCGTGCAGCTCTGCCAAGCAGGCTGAATGGGGGAGAAGGAGGGACACTGTCACATTTCTTGGGAAGAAACAATCTAAAGGTCAAGCCATATTTTATTCAGTGAACAAATTTTTATAATAACTAAATGTGTTTAAGATAAATACCAGCTAATATGAGCCCTTCCATCTTTCTCGTACAACTTCTGGGGTAAGATACTATCTCTCCACAATCTATTTATTTCTGTGCATTATCTGCACATGGGAGTTACAGACACAAAAACTTTTACAAAGGACATAGAATCAAAGAATGGTTTGGGTTGGAAGGGACCTTAACATATGACTGTCTGTATAAAATGTCCTCTCCTAAGTGAAGGAATACAAATGTCACAACTAACACACCAAGACGAGAGGATCAGTTCACTCCCGCTGTGACCATCATTTCTCACTACAAACTGCTCGCCTTGTTTGCTGCTGACCTGTGCAGAGCTTGGAACCACAGGTTTGGAGTTGAGAGAGCAGAAGCAGCGCTGGGCTCTGTCCCCACAGGGGCTGTGAAAACCCTCTCTCACATGGGGTGAAGTGTTCAGGGAACACGTGGGGCACTCACACACTCGCTGTGCACAGTACAGGACCCGGACCCTTGCCCCTGTCCATGGCAGGAGCCACAGTGCCAAAGGCATGATCACCTCACCTCTCTTGTCCAGTCAGGATCTCATCCCAATGGGGAATGTTCAGAAAAGTGACTTGGCCATCCTGTTGGCAGGAGCCAAGAGCTGGCTGGGAGGTGGCAGGTGACCTATGGATAACAAGGTTATACTCACCTTCTCCACAGATCTATAATGCCAGAGGTAGTAACAGCTCCTGCAGTGACTTCTGGTGGAAAGTTAAGGAACGACAACACTGAAACCTGTCTCCTGCTACAGCCACGTCAGAGAACTGAAGATCAAGAGGATGTAAATACTGGGTTTTGGCTTACACCAACGCAGACACAGGATTGCTGTGTGGCCAGTCAGATTTCTGCTGTTCCTATCTGCATTGCTTTTTCTTTTTTAAGTTTTACTCAGAGATCAGCTCAAACACCTGCACCTTGAAAACTGGTTCCCTCCAACAGAGGTTTCAGAGACAGCTTTGAAATAGAACCCTGTCCTCTCCTGCAAATCACCTCCCTTCTGCAGCTCCAATGGTGCTCAGCTCCCTTTTGCTATTTCAAATACACATTTGGAGACAAATTCCAGAAAAATCCCCATCAATTCTGAGTACAAGTTACCTGGTGAATGAGAGCTTAAGTGTGCCTCAAAAGCCATAACGGAAGTGCCTTCATTGGCATGCCCAAGGTGGTGTAGAGCTGTCATTAAAAAGATAAAGTTTATAATATTTTTGTGCCTTGTTCTTTCTGATATAATGGCTAAAACCTATTAATAACACCAAAATATTTCAAAAGGTCAAGCACCATACAGCAAGATGAAGGGAATTGTCAAGAAGCTTAGGCAATCATCTTAGCACTCAAGACATTTGCCAGGGCTGTTTAACTAATATGTGATGTTCACTTTTAATTTCAATATAGTGCCATTTGGGCAAAAATGTTGTATTTTTTAATTAATTACAATGTCAGCAGCTATTAAGATTAAAAGAAAGACCACATCAATAATAAATACTTAATCCAAAGAAAGGATTACAAGAAGAGCAATAAAAATCAATTTTTAGAGCTGGAAAATTGTGACTTTTTCCTCACTTGACTGGTATTTTCATTATATTGACAAACCCATGATCTTACCTGACACTGACATTCGCCTAATGAAATAGCAGCCCTGGATAATGATGTAAGGACTTGTCAATTCTGCTACAGGACAACAGAGCGCTACAGCACCGGTGTCACCAAACAAAGAAATTTTCATGCTCTTCAGCTGATACAAGAGAAAACTACAAGAAGAAACCAGAGAAACTGTATGTTTTTTTGAATCTTTGCTTTATCATGGAATATTAACATCCTTCCACATAGTTCCTGAGCTCTTCAGTGTTGGTGACACTTGGTGCCCAGCAGACAGCAGGTAACTGCTCTATCTTTCTGCATGAAGCCCAAGACATCCCAATTCTTGCTTTTTGTTTTGCAGGGCTCAGATGTGGGGAGCAAAGCCAAAATCCTGTGGTCACGTAGTGTCAAAAGTGCACATAGTGAGACAGAAATAACCAGGATATGTGGCGACAGGATACCAATCCCTTAATTGTTAAGGCTGAGAAAAGTATTTTTGTGAAATATTTAGAGAAACAGACTGAAGACACTGTCTGTCCTAAACAGCTCATAGATAGGAATGGCGGTGCGATGGTTAAGGAATTTTGCCAGATTTGGGTCTTGCCAGACCAACATCAAGCATCTTTTCCAGCTCCATCTCCTGTGATGGCTGCATGGGCAGCAGATGGTGACAGGACCCAAGCCACGTCATCCAGAGAGCTGCCAGTGATGGAGACCTGCAGGCTCCCACCATCCGGGCCTGGGGAACAGCTGGGCTCAAGGGGACTGTGAATTAAAAATAAACCCAAATGTTTCTAGGAAAGGGCAATGCAAATGGCTCAGACCCAGAGAGAATTCACTAACAAAGGACTAAACAATGCTCGATGCTGAGAAAAGCTCATGAGCAACCAATTTTACATTATCCCTTTGAAAATCACGCTACAGTGGAGCACTGAGCTAAGAGAGGGAACAAGCGAGGGGTGAGGACAGAAACGTTTGAAGTGCTAAAGAGCAGGGAACAACCCTCTTTCCAAAGAGCACGGTGATCAAAAACGTTAAGAGCTGTCAACATTAGGTTTGAACAATGAAAATTCTAGGGGATATAAAAGCAGCAGGACCCATTTCCTTGTTGGAGTGAGAAACTGACTCATCTTGGTTGCATCTGAAACCCAGCACTGACGGAACGAAGATAAAGAAGCTCCACAACAGGTGAGGCAGCCACACGGACTGACCTATCCAGCCATGAACCCTGCCTGCCCCGCCAGTGACAACCTCCCCAGCTCTGGCACAGGCAGACCAGCGTCTGGAAGCGCCGTCCCTCACATCTGAGTATTTCCCTGTTAGGGATGATCTGTATCTTTCCAGGACATGGAATGCAGGATGCAGAGCCCACAGCCTCCTCCCACAGTGCTCCCACCTTATGGGAGTCAAAATCTCCAAGGTGGCTACTGGCCTGGTGCCTGTAGGCTCCACTGGGAGCAGAATGGGGCTCTTTCAAACATTCTCCATTTTATAACTATCAGCTCACAGCATCAGCTCACAGCCAGCATTGTAAATAAAATCACAGTAGCAATTTATTTTCATTTCTCTGCAAATGAATAAGAATTGGATCAACAGCCCATATAGATTCTTCTTAATTGAATCATAGCTATTCTAGAAGATATGGCTATAGGATAGGAGATTTGAAAAGGCACAGACCACAATGGATGCTGATGTCAGTGTCACCTTTAGCTGGACACTAATGACTTATCTTTGTCCAGCTCTAGGCTCTCTAAGGAACAAATTACAGTAAAAAGAGAAATATAACTCAATGAGAATGTGATGCGCTCTGCACGTTCTCATATAAAGCCACTTTCTGAGCAAAATCAAGCAGGCAACAAGTTATTTGCAGTAATTTCTTTTTAAAGAGGCATTCTCTTTTCTTGCATCACATGTTTAATTACACACGCTCTCCTGGGAGCAGGACTATTACAGCAAACCCAACCTTGCCTGTGCTTACAGCACTCACATTCTACTAGAAAGACACAGCAGCCAACAGGGCAGCTCCAGGAGATCCTGTTAATGGAAAACAGGCAAAAAGGAGTAAAGCCCTCAGGGAAGATGAGGTGGAGGCTCTGAGTGCCACAAGACCTCTGTGATCCACATCCACACTGCCGGACAGGGACTGTGGGGGCAAAGAACTGGCTAAAACCCCTCCAGGAATCCTCAGAGCTTTTCCTGCAGCACTTCTTCTGAAAGAGCCACAATTCTATTCACACTGGCCAGGTACAGCAAAAACTGGCTTCGTGCATCTACTCTATTTTTCCTTTAAGGGACGCCTTTCTCTGTGATACCTGCAAGTATCTAAAGTTCTGGATTTTGGATTTCAGATCTTCGCTTCCAAACCTGCTACTGTTCACACAGATTTATCATAGGAGAAAAACCCAGATATTTACCATTTGAATAATGAATACTGAAAATTTATTACAACCTGGTTGGTTTTTAATGCCAAAAGGAAAAGAAGAAAAAAAAAGAGCTCCAAATGCTGAAAACAACAGAATAAGGGCAAAATTACTGAGTAGGAGGATGAAAAATTATCATTCACTTAATATGGAACTGCATTTATCGTGTCCTTAAAATTATACTAGTGTATGCTTTCCATTACAATGCATACCAGTACAAAAATATTTTCCTGCTAAAAACATAACCTAAATAAAATTCACAGTGTGTCTGTGCAAAGAGGAAGGACACACGAGTTCAATTTTTGACAACTGCATCAAAGATGCCAAAGCTCAAGCCAGCAGAAAAACAAGGAGCAAGGAAAAGTGACTTTGGTTGTATTTGACAGGCTGAAGGTAACAAGACAATTTTGCTGGATTTACTCCTTAAAGAGCATATTATCCAAACACACTAATTTTGAGAGCACTTAACCTTCCTTTAAGGGGGAGAATGACTGAATATTAATGAGCTGAGCCTCGGCTGTTCAATGAAAAGCTGTCGATTTGAATGTGATCCAGGGGTTTAAACCTTTGTTAGAAGACATTTGGCTGGAAGGTTTATTTGCCCTGGGAGTGCTTTCTATCTGAATAAACAGAAATTTCACTACTCATTTGAAGGCTCATGTTAAAATCACTGTGGTAAAAAACCAAATAAAGTAAAAACCAAACCAAATCAAACCAAAAAAAATCCCAAGCTCTCCTAAAGCGAGCTGCTTTGAGGATCTTCCCAAATGACCCAGATCTTTAGAGTGAAGTTTTCCTTTGCCTAGAAACTAAGTGGCTTTTCTTTTGCTCATTCAGCTGCTAGTTCTGGGAAAAGCCCAAAGAGAAACATTTAGATTGGAGGGGTCTTTGAGAAGAGGTGACAGTTGACTGATGAGCATCCATAAAATGACAAAGAATAGTTGTGTGGAGCCTGTGCATCACATCGCCTCTCCCTGGGAAACTAATTGCTCTGAATTGTTAATAGTAACATTATTTTTCTGGCAATCATTTCTTTTGAATACTCAAAACGAGCATGAAACAGCTCCTTTGACCGGACATAAAAGTTAAATGTCCCAATGTTGATCAAATTAACTTCAGCTATGTGACAATGGACTATATTTGTGAGAAAATAATGAAGGGCACAAAGGGGAGCTTTATGCCAAGATTTCACAGTTGTAATGTAAAAATGTTTCTGTTGAACTAGGCCAGGGAACATTTCAATAGGAAAACAGAAGAGCACTGTCACTTTCCTTAAAAAAAACCACATTCATTTTATGGATCTCAACGCCCGAGATAATTTCAGGAAGTTTAGATGGCTGGCACGCCAAGAGCCAGGGATCAGGCTAACACCTCACGTCCTGTCCTTCCCAAACTCTCCTTCACACTTTTGAAGGGCCCCATCCTGCAGCTTTTTCCTCATTCCACACCCTGGCTATTGCATTCATACACTTTTCCCCATCAAGTGGCTACAGGACACGACTAATATGCCAATATGGTTAATTCATATGACATATGCACAAGAATTAGTTACAATAGATGCATGAAAGATTAAACCAAAATGTAAACTATTTTTCCTCTTACTCTCACCTATATCTTACACTCTCCAACTTCAGAAAATACAAAAACCCAAGCATTATGCCAATAGGGCTAACTCTATGTAGGAATTATCCAAAATGGGCCTTGAAGAATTTTTTTTCCCCACAAAATATAAAGTAGATATTCTTATCTCATTTTAAAGCAAATTCAGTTTCGACTGTACCTGTGTCTACCTGGAACAATGTAACTGACTTCTGGGGGCTCGGTTTGAGTTCACACTGGTGCTGACAGAGACTCATTACACACTTCAATTTTCTACATATATGCTGTGCATGTATTGGTAAAGATACAAGCAAGTATTTGTTTATCAAGTGTGATTCCAATCCTCTTGGTCTTTAAAGCAACAATCTGACACCACATCTTCTCTCTTGCTAAATGGCAAATATTAAACGTAATCTGGCTCAGCACATACCAGTGAGCTGCCTTTAAAAGTGTTCTTTCTATTTAATTAATTGTAATGCTACTAAAGGTAAATCACTTCAGGTTTAACTTTATTAAAGCTCAAGCTTAATTAAAGCTAAAAGAACTACTCCCCAAACATGCTATTAGGATTCCTAACAGAATTCCCCAGGAGAAAACTTTTAGCACAGCTTTATATCATTCACCCAATGCTTTTTCCCTGGTTTTCCCCCAGCCTCCCCATGCTCAGCAATGCTGTGATGTTGCACAGCTTTTTTCTTAAGCATTAAAACTTTGTGGCTAAAATAATTTTGGAGCTATCAAGCTGCCTGTCAATCTGAACAGTTAAACGGATCCATCTGAGCTTTATTCGCAAACCCTCTTCTGGTTTGCATCCCAAACTCCTGTGGTAGCTGTTGCCCAGATGAAAGGCTGTACATAACTCATGTTTATGAAGATGCAGCGTGAACACAACTGAGCTTTCACTGACTCCCACAGTGACCTAAATCAACTGTGAGAAGGTGTTTCTGTTTCATTCAGTGAAGGTTTAGCTCATTAAACTGTTTTCCTTCTCAGCATTGTTCATTGGGTTTGAACTGCATCGCTGTTAAATGCTCTTTAGCAGTTTAAAGGCTTTAAAGGAAAAGACTTATCAGTCTCTGTTTTTAACAGCACTAAATCTGCATTATTAGTTCATGCAGATAAGGGGATTTGAAAGCTCAGCTTGAAACCTCTCTCTTCTGTATTTATCTGACACTGCATAGTTCCAGTAGCTCAGCTGGAAATGTAGATCTATGAAGCTTTAAAGAGAGATTAAAGGCAAGAAAAGAAGTACTTTTCCCCCATAGCTTCTCTCACTTTCCCTTTTCCTGCTGTCTGAGGGAGTGCTGGGGGACAATGGCCAAAGATGGTTCCCAAAGCCCCTGAATGGGGACACTGTTGGTGGCAGCATTCATTCAAAGTAAGCTTCAGTGTATTGTCCTCCCCAATCAGCAGATCAGAATAGAGTGTGCTGGTGGCTGCCAAAAGGTTAGTCCTGCCGATGAAAGGGGCTTCCCATTATTCACTGCGCTACAGAACTCCCCCTTTGTGCCCGCCAGCCCATCACTGCACTGTGGAGGTCCGGATCTGCGGCTGGCTGCTCCCTCAAAATGAACAATTCATCCACGGTGAGCCTGCTAAGGCACTGTGCAACCCAAAATCGAAGGGCTCCTTTTCTAAGGACAGGGGAGTTGGGGCAGTTTTTGGTAGTGTCACATTTTAATGATATACCATCGTGACATCCCTGACCCACAGCTGACACTAATACGACAGTCTTATTACCTAACCCTCGCCAGGGCATCGTGGGAGGTCCAAAGTCAAAATTAGCTAATGAAGCACACTGTATGCTGCAAACAAGTGTGCAATAAATAATGCAAAAGGTTTGCACAGGTTTCCCTCATGCAAAGCATTAGAAAAGGAGAGGAGACCAAAGAAGCCAAGAAAAAATGAAATAAAAATCCCATACTGCTCTATGCAACAGAACTCAAGGATATGCACTCAGACTGCATCGAGAGCAGATCCTGATCTTCCTGTGTCCCTGTTCTGTAAATCAGGGATCTCTTATCTATTTACATATATGCTACCTGTGCCAACCTTCCAAGTGCCTCCGGCATTTTTGAATGGTTTGAGCAGGTTTTGCAAGTGATACAAGAGGAAGGCATACTGGGTTTTTCCTGCTCACCCTTGGATCATCCCAAATGTGACGGTAAATTCCTGTTTGGAGAAATTCCTGCTCAGCCCCCTGCTGGGGGAAAGGCAGTCTCTACTATCCCACCTACCTGCTCTTACAGGACAGAAAACCCAGAGAGAGGAAGGAAACTTGAGAGAGAACATGAATGGAAAGGCATTTACACTCCACTACAACATTTCAGAACCTTTGACAGTGAAAAGCTACATAGGGAAAAATGGCAATGAGGTATTTTCCAACACATAAACTGCTTTGTTCAGGAGTGTCTGTAACTTCCAGGCTGCTGCCACAGAGAGCCAGAAGAGCTGAAAACTGCTTGTGGACAGGGATCCCTTACACCTCTGCCATGCACAGGGAGGCTGCGAGCAGATGCCAGGCAGCAGAGGCACAGCAGACCGCTGTGGGCAGTGGCTCCCCATGAGGCCAGGCACGTGCTCCCTCCCCTCAGCCAGCAAGGGACTGGCCCTTGCCAGTGATGTGGCCTCAGCCAAAAGGCTGTGTGGGGTGGCAGGATGGGGCTCAGCACCGAGCTGGGACCCCCATTCCTCGCTCTGGGGAAGGACAGAGGTGACGCTGGCCAGCTGCCCCTCGCCCAGCCCTGGCTCCAGGGAACAGCAGCAGTGGTCCCATGGTCATTGGGGGTCTGGCTGAACAGTCCTCTGAACCCAGCACCCTGGCACATGGCCAGGGGCTGCTGGACAGCAGGGCTCAGGGCAGGAAAACAGCACACAAAGTGCTCTGGTTCTATATTCCTTCCAGGCTCAGCAGTTTGTTTGAAGCACCCCATTATGGCACGGATTGCAGCGTGTGCCATGGCTGTTCTGAAGAGACACATTAAAGCTCTGTTTCTCAGGCAAACGTGAAGCCGACTGGCACCTCCTAAGAGAAATACCTGTTTACTCTGCCAACACACTGATGCCACACAGAAACATTCTTTTCTTACTCAAGAGAAAGCTGTCTTTTTCCTGACTTTATAATTGGGGTGGCTGTAAATTTCTGGGTATTTTTGGGACCCCTCTGTATTGTACCACTCATCAGATGAACCAGCTCTGTAACACCATTAGAATCCACATGGCTATTAACACCAGTGGTGACTACACACAAATGCTGTGCTGCTGCCAAGATGAACTGCCTGCTGCACCCAGCTGGCGTGGAGATTAAAGCATCACCAGCTCTGTGTGGAGGGGTCCACAAGGAGAGGCTGAAAGACCTGGGTTTGTTCAGGTTGCAGAAAAGTTGTCTACATGAGGACTTGCTGGCTTTATCTATTTGGTGGTTACAGAAAGGAAAAAGCCAGACTTTGTTCAGCAGTGGATGCCAAAAGATCTGGGCAATGGACACAAACTACTTTGAGGAAAATTCTGGCTGGATAATAGGGACAGAAAGTTTCACAGTAAGGGTAGTCAAACACAGCAGTGGGTGGCCCAGAGGAGCTACAAACCACCATGCTGGAGCTGCTCAAAGCTCAGCTGGACAAGCTGTTGAAGCCAGCCCTGCTCTGAGCAGGGGGATGAATAAGGGACTTCCAGAGGTCGCTTCCAACTGGAATTATTCTGTTATTCTGTAACTGAAGATGCACTGGAATGGCAGCTTTATTAGAGTCCACATAGTCTAAAAATAAGCTAATCTACCTAACACATTTAGAAAATAAATATGGTTTCTACTCTGTAGTTCTGGTGACTTCAGAGTGGTTCCTCGATATGAGTAATTTGGCTTTGAAGAATAAGTATCATAAAGTGATCTCTAATCAGCACTGTCTAGAAAACTCTGGCAAGTAGTAACCACTTTCAGGTGACAGAATAAAACCCTCTACATTTTTGAGTGTGCTGTTTTAAACATCTTTCATATGCTGCTATGAACACAGAGATTGAAAGAGGCCAGGAAAGGCTAATACATACCTATCAAGTACATAGCCAAGAGCCTTATGCCGTATTCCTGAGTAAACCGATGGGCTTGTTTCCCAAGCAATTAAATTGGAAGCATCATGGAAAAGATGAATGTTTACCAAGTCAAAGGCACTATGACAAAAAAAGGAAAAAAATAAAATGATTCAGGAGAAAAGAAAAAAAAAAACCATTTGTTGCATCAGCAAAGCATTCAACACAGCACTTACTGTATTCACTCTTATGTTACCTCAATATTTACTCACAAGAACTGTGCAGATTAAGCTATGATAGTCATAAAATTGTCAGAGACTGCCATCAAGCTTACAGCTCATCCACAGTAAGACTCCATCAAGTCTTTTGCATAAAGGATGCATAACATGAAAATGAAAAGCTATTTGTCAGTTACAATTCCAGAAATCGGGAAGTATACTCTCACTAAAGTATTTTTAAAACAAAGTTCAATGTGCAAACAACTTCTGTTTTAGAAAGCTGCAGAAAAGTGTTGAGTACAACTGTGGCTTTGCAATAAACAACACAAAAAGCTACTGAGAGGAGAATGTTACTGACATTAAGGACTAAATCACATCGCTGTGGCTCCTTATCTGTCCCTGTGCGGAGAATGCCGAGACAGCAGCAGCCAATACACACACCATGTCTAGTTGGGAAGAGGACACTTGCTGCTTCTCTCGGGCCATGCCTGTGAGACCACAGAATCACAGATTTGTTTAGGCCAGAAAAGCCCCCTAAGCCCACCTGCAGCCTGCCAGCGAGTGCATGGACAGGCTCTGGCCCCGGGAGACATCAAGCAGAAACCCCACGCTCTGCTCAGGGAGGTTTCCCAGACCTTGGCAGAGCTGGGAGTGGACCTGGACACAGCAATAATGGCAGTGAGAACAGTGAGAGCACGGTCAGACACACTGGTCACTCAGCACAAAGGGCTCTGCCAGAGATCCTGGTGAAGGTATCTGGCTCATCCTGTCCAGTGAATCCACACTGATGGGGAAGCAGTCCCACTAACCTTATTAAAGATATAATGATCACGTAACTACAAAACACGACAGCTTGAGACATCCAGTCCTTTCTGTCTGAAGGAGGAATAGGAAGAATCCCTGTAGGACAGGGAGGGTCCCACGTTACCAGCTCACCTCATGTGTAAAGATACCTGTAACTCACACCCATGGGTCTAAAACATGCTTGCTCTTAAAACTTACTGATGAAGGACTTTCCACTTGCAACTTCCTTGTCCTTAAACTCAAATTTTCCTCATATTACTTATTTTCCTGCAAATTAGACTGATTTCTGCCCCTCCTGCAGAGTGGACAGACAGAAACCAGTTTCCCTGCTGCAGTCAGCCAAAGATTCTCACCCCCTACCCAAATACTTCCACCATTCCTGACTCTCCTGTCCTCTTTTCAGCGTACCTAGAGCACAGCACTCAAAGCCAAACAGAACACTCTATCACAGGCCTTGGCAGCACTCACATAAATAATTACCATGCCTTCCCCCTTCGTGTCCTTCACAGGATCTATCTATTAACACATCTCAGTAAGATAATAATGATCCATATTCAATTCCTTCTCCCTTGATCCTTTTCTACAGCAGGGGTAATGAGTCAGTTATTCCCAAAATAGTATTGGTGCTTTTAAATTCTCCTCTCAAAGTGCAATGCTTTGCACTTCCCTGACTGTCATCTTCCAATACTACTTCCTCAAAAATATCAGAACTACTCTGGTTGCTGATTCTGACCACTGATAGACTTGCAAACATTCCCAAGGTTGGTGCCCTATCTAAATATCAGAAGTGCATTCTCTACTCCATCCTCCCTAGCAAATATAAACTATGTATGTAAACTATACTTAAGACTGTAATGCATTCAGTGCACTATCTTGCACCTGTTAAAACACTAACACTGAGAACTATTGGAACAGAAACAAACACCTTCACCATATAGTCAAGATACTAAAAAACTCCGCAAAATAAAAGTACACGTAGTTATGTAGTTCTCTTTCATTTTTGCATAATGTGAAAACTCAAGAGTGCCCTGGGATTCTTTAGTTCTTTGTCTCCACTAAAGGTAAGTTAATGAAGAATAATGGGTTTGAAAAATCTGAATGCACAGAGAAGCTCAACCAGGGCAGACCACTGAATCACATAGGAGGAAAAAGGACAGTTCTCTGAAGTCTGTTAAGGTCACTTTTCTGGTTTTTTCGGGAGCCCCCTGTTTTTTGGCATGAGGTACATTCTGTAACAATGTTTTCCTAGGCAGGGAAAATGAACAGTTCCCTTCAAGGACTCACACAGAAGTACTAACAACAAGTGTCTGAGCTCTATTTTTATTAACCTACTAGAATGTAGAAATGTATTAATCAAAAGTCATGATTTATGAAATTGGCTTTCATGATTATGAAAATGGGCAGAACTTCGTTCATATGCACAAAGACTGAGTGTAAACACTCATCACACCCTGAAGAGTTACATTATGCACTCAGACCTCCTTAGGTGTATTTTATAAGCCCCTGTATTTTCCATGGTATTTCACTTTCATTCTTCAGAAAGTGTTCATAGTAACTTGCCCCTTCAGCTTCCCATCAGAAACATGTGAGACCTTGTTAGATCATGCAGATCATAAATGCAAATTATTCCAGACAGAAGTACCACCATGGCTCTGCTCATTACAGACCTGGAGAAGCTGAGAGGTTCCTCATCCTCACTGCCCAGCACACCCCGACAGACATGAGTGCTGTCCATGATCTCATCCAAACATCCACTACAGACTGCTCCTCCCAAGGACTGTCCTTTTTTAATACCCCCCACAAGAAAACATTACGTTTAAATCTGCCTCTGAAGGATATTTTTTTCTTGGAAAGGCCTAAAAATAAATTCATGTTATTTTTTGACCATAAAGGAAATCCCAGAGAACAGAAGAGACAGAACCTAGAGAAGTCATGATACAAGAGCAAAGGCCAGATTAGCATTGGATTTTAACACCCACTTCTGCAGTCATCTACTGCTGGAATCACACTCCACACACATAGATCTGGAAAAATTAACATGAACCTACATTATCACACAACTGCCTGCCCAATTTCTGGGTCAGAAGTCTATAAAAGGAGAAAATCTGATACCTTTTCTGTTTTCACAGACTGCTTAATTAAATAAACATGCTTATGCCAACAAAGCCAGAACACTGTTCAGTACTCAAAAGTCAGCTTATATGAACAATCATGAGATTTCAAAATCAAGCTTTCAATTTTAAGATGTGAAACAACCACACGAGGAAGGGAAAAGTGTTGAACATTCATGTACACGTAGGTGACTGTAACATAGGTAAGCAGTAAAGACCAAAACTATGACTACATGGAAAAGCAAGGTCAGATTTCCAGGTGGGCTTAGAGGAATCTGAAGGAGCCTGGAGAACAAGCTCTTTTGGCAGAAGCCCCAGAGGTGAGGGCTGCACACAGCCAGGCCGTGGTGCCTGACCCAGGTGAGAGGCTGCCAAGCCCCAGCAGCATCAGGAGTGATGGGAGCAGCAGGGGGAAGCGTCAGCCCCACGCTGTGACTGACCCCCATGGCCCTGCTCACCCATGGCTCCGAGCTGCCTGACAATCCCTGACTGAATGGTCCCACACTACTGCTGAGTGTGAGCCTTAACACCACATCTGCTTATGCACCATCACCATTTACTGAGCACTTCATGTTCAACAGATAATAAAGGGACTGTTTGGAACCAATCTGCTCTATGAACAGACCAATCTACACATGGAAACAGCTTCTTGAAATAGTTGCTAACAAACATACATAAAACACATGGAATCAGAAACAACTTAAAAGATGCAACTTACCAATCAGTAATACACCATCTTGTTCGAATGAAACCTTTTCTGGACCACTTGCACTGAAAAATAAGTGAATAAGAACCAGTCACCTTAGGTAAAGATTACTGCAAAAGTGAAATGTACTGATACAGGGAACAAAATAAAGCAGAGCTCATCCATACATTATAACCAAGAAGCACTGAGCACAAAATGAAAACAGATATTGTGTCTTTTATAAATCCTGGAATTAATTATATTTTTGGTCCTATAGCAGTTACAAACTTATGTGTATAATTAATATAAGCCCTGGCAGTTGTTTATAAATGAAAGATAACCAAATAGGAAAGCTTTCCAGCTGTATTTATGCTTAGCTTAAACCAGCAAATTCTTATTGCCTATGTACAAATGTTTTCTTTGTAATTTTACCTGAACTGTAAAATGTCATCAGAGATTTACATCAAATTAAAATGAATGAGATCTGCTAGAAAGCTATTTCTCTTGCTGAGCCAAGACACTCAATATTTCTATAAAAGTTAAGAATTTAAATAATGGTAAAAGATTACATTCATCATAACTGCACCATCAGCAAGAAAGCCACAATTCAGCTTGTGCCCATACATGTCACTTATGATACAAGAAGGGGTTTTTCAGCACCACTTCTGAGCCACTGCCACAAACAACAACCTCCCATAAAAAGATGTGATTCTGCATCCTATTTATTCCCTGTTAACAATGCATGTGTGTCTAGGCTAATGTGCTCTGGGAATGAATATTGCACCACACAGGCCTAAATAATGGTGTCAATGATTCTGTAGCAAAAGACTGTGACTCCTTATTGTGAATAAACTGCCAGTCCCAGCAGAGCATCCCCAATTAGAGGTACCACTCCCCCAAACCTCTGCTGAGGCACTGGCCAGGTGTATTTATTCTCCTCTCTGAGAACAGACAGTCCTCAGTCATAAATACTGCTGAGATAGTGAAGGGCCTCAACAAACCAAACAAGGCTGTCTTAAAATGAATCATAGAATCACAGACTGGCTTGGGTTGGAAGGGACCTTCAAGACCATCTTGTTCCAACTGCCCTGTTGTGGTCAGGGACACCTTCCAGCAGGCCATGTTGCTCCAAGCCCTGTCCAACCTAGTCTGCATCTTCTGACCACCCCTCAGTGAAAAGGGACCTATCTCCCTCCCCTTCTCCTTAGGCACAAGCACGGTGATTATGGCCAAGACCACCAGAAACACCACCATAATAATTATATTTCAAATAATAATCTATTTTATTGCAAAATTCTTTTTAACAGCGAAAACCAGCCTCTTCTGCAGGTCCAGCAACCACTCAGGGGATGGTTGGCTGGAAAGCAAACACTCTAATCCTTCCTAACAGGATCCATGGCTGAATCATAAATCCCACAATACAGTAAGGTCTCTTCCGTGATGCTCATGAGGGCACAGTTACAAGTAGAGATGTCAACACTTATTCAAAAGCAAACCAATGAAAAAAAGTTAAATGCTAAAAGCATTCAAAATTGGCTCAATTTTAATCTTGACTAAAAAAAGGGAGCTTTGTAATTTCCATCTTAAAAATACACAGAACTTAAAATCAAGTAGTCCAAGCCTATGATGTGGTCCAAGAAAATGTTTTAATCAAGCTGCCATTTCTCATTTGCTATTTCCCTCTTTGGCAACATGGCAGGTTACTTCAAAAGATGCAACACCAAAACAAGCCTAACCAGATCATGTTGCTTTGAGTCATATTCAGCTGGGTTTTGAGCATCACCAAGAACAGCAATTCCACAACCTGTCTGGGCCCATCTTCTGCTGTTTACTGTCATGATAAAAGCTTTTCCCAGATTAAATCAGATTTTCTTTTGCTACAACTGCTTCCTGCTGCACCTTGTCCTGCTCCTGCACACCACCCAGGGCAGCTGTCACGTTCCTTGGAGCCTGTCCCCTCCCTCTCCCAGGGCACAGACAGTGTGTCCTCTCTGGTGTCTCCTCCCACACCCTCTGTGCCAGCCCCAGAGGTGCCTCTGCTCTGCTTGCTCCCGTCTGCCCAGGACAGAGATCTCAAATAAGACACCGGAGCTGTGACGTGGCCTTGGAGCGCCAAACAGATGGAGGAGTCCCTTCCTGGGACCTAGCACACACCGGGATGCTGGTGGCCTTCTCTGCCATCCAAGCACAGGGCTGGATTATCTTCACCTTGCTGTCCACACAGACCCATGTACTTTGCTGTTTCCTGGACAATCACCTCCAGCCTGCACCACTTTGTGAGGGAGGGACCCAGGGACACAGCTTGGCACTAGGCTTTGCTGAACTCCATGAGGTTCCCTTCAGCCTGCTGAAGGCCCTCTGACAGCATCCCTGCCCTCCAGCACACTGACTGCCCCCCGAGCCGACAGCACTACCAAGCTAAACGTGCACTCCCTCCTGCTCCCCACGCTGCTGACAGAGGTGTTTGATAGCACTGACTGACCCCTGAGGAACGCTGCTGGACACCGGCTGCCATTTGTCCATCACCCCTCACCACGGGAGCTGGCCAACTTCCCAGCTGACTCCCAGTACAGGTGCCACCACCTGGGCTTCCAGGACACTGTGACAGACAGCATTGGAAGGCTTTGCCAGAGACAATGCCTACAGTATCCATAGCACACCCCTTTCTCCATGTAATTGCTCCTTCAGGAAGATTTGCTCCATCAGCTTCCAGTGCCTGAGGAGATGACACCTGAGACCCATCCCAAAAATGTCTGTGAAACATGTGTTTTCCCAGCCCTTAGGAGGGCAGCAAGGAGCCTTGCCATGACATCAGCCAGAGCCCTTCTTCTCTGGATGGGCACTGCCTGCTGTCACATGCTCATGCACACACACTCCATAAACTACTTTAGTTTTCTATAACCAAAGTGTATGAGACCCAGAGTCCTGTTGTCAGTCCTCATCCACTTCTCCAGCAGGATCCAGAATCTGACTGGAATGTGAAATCTAAACCCTGGCATCCACAGGACCCCACTCCGGTTCTGTCACTGACACCTCTCAGTACCAGCACACAGCATGCCCAGCCCTTGGCACTGCTGCCTGACTCTGTTTAACACGAGCCTATGCTGATGCAAGCCAATAAAAAGGTATTTGCAACACAATTCGTATTTCACGACAGCATAAAATACAGTATTTCCTACCAGGGCTTTCCTCACACACATGTGAATACTGGTTTAAAGGCAGTAGGTATTAGAGGCCACTTTGCCACCAATGTACTTTAACCAGTGTAACTGGAGCTCTGACACTTCACTATCAGAAGTCCTCACAAAAAAAAATACGTTTTTTAAAATCACAATTTGAAAACTGATAGTTACATTCTGCCAGCTTTTCCTTTGTGAATAGAGTCCCTGAGGAGATTGTGCTGACCTTTTAAAACCCCCTAGTACCACCACCTACATAAATAACCCCTGCTACATCGGGGGAAAGGACCTCCAAGCAGCATTAACATGAAGAGAGAGGTTAGAGAGGGCTAATGTCAAAAAGCACTGTGAGCAATAAGTAATGCACACAAACCATGATTGATAATGACCAGCACAGAGCCTTAATTCATCTTTTCTCCATCATTTTACTGAGGGGGACCATATCAAATTAAATAGTGACCCAGAAAGGGTTTATTCAACCATACAAAGCAGGGCATGAAGGAAAGACATATTAAAGTGGTGATGACTGCAGTGTAATTGCAGCTCCTTAAAGGAACACCACAGCTCAGAAGGAAACCTGAAACAGGAATCAGCCAAATACTGACAGCAAGAGCAACCAAGGCACTGAGCAATGTCCAGCCCTGACAAGCTTTCATTGGTGTGGTGAGAACTCCTCCTTCCCAGAACCTTACACAGGAGCCCCTGATCCCCGTGCTCACAACACGCTCAGTGTTTAACTAGACAGGAAATAGAGCTGTATTATGGCAACTTGCCATAAAAACAATGTAGAACATAGTTCCTACCTCAAAATTACTTCCTTTCTTTCATTAGACCAGATGCTTCAGTAACTACTTGAAGTCAGCAGCTCCACAATGCTCCAGACTGAGTCACTGCCAAAAAGCAACAAGTAGTGGACAGAACCATGAGGGTTTGGGCCTTTTACCTGGCCCAAGGAGAAGGCAGCACAGGAGACCAGGGAGGAGCTTCTGCTTACACTGGAAAAGGTCACACAGCTGAGGCTGAATAAAGCAGGAACACCTGTGCCTCCATACTGTAAAATAACACTTGTTTCATTGTGCACCTGGTATATCACCCCACCCCAAGCTGCAAACCACCTTTAGTTACTCATAACTCGAACACATTTAATTCCTTCAACTCCAATAAGTAATTCAGTTATCAATAACTTGTCTATTTAACATTAGGAATGCAAAAGTTAGCAGGCTTTGGGCTAATGCAGCCCAGGAGCTAGAGCTCAACAGCTCTGATATGAAGATATTATCCTTAGCCTTAGATACATATTGCAGCTGAACAACATGCCTTATGCATTTCTGGATCATGTACGTGCTTTAATATTTCTAAATGAAGTGTTTGGAAAGCAGAAAGTTTTGGAAACAGAATTTAAAGAAGTACTATAGCTTGGGAAGGAGGAAAGAGAAATTTGCTTTTTATTTCAGATTTCAAAGCAACAATCTTTATTTTTACTTTAACAAATAGTCACTAGCTGCTACACCATCTGTAAGGCAGCATAAAACCAGGTGGAGATGACATAGGTCATCTTATGCTCTCACAGAGTGATCTACATTTTAAAACAGGAAAAAAAAAATCCTACTTCATGTCCCAGAAAGGGGATACCACATCTTTCACCTTACATTATTAAGTCTCTTCTCAGATCCTCTGTTAATAGGATTCCTTTAGCCAGCAGATGGATTGTGAATACAGGCAGTTTCATCTACTAAAAGACAACATAAATCATAATTGAGAAAGGAGAGACCGCAGTAAGGTTATCACCATACAGCCTCCTCCATGAAAGGTTTGCATTAAAGCATTAGTGAAATTAATTCATCTTTCATAAGAGCTTTGAGCAGTATCTGTGATCTATGATAACAACCAATTTCTCACTATGAGAAAAAAAAATTACTCAGGCCTGATAGACTACACAAATCTGCTTTTTTTAAAATGGCCTAACATTATCTAGAGTGTTGCTCCCAGAGGCATCATTTGAGGTTTATGCCTTGCCAAGAGGACCCATAAATCAAGGCAGAAAGTTTTGTTAGTTTTATATGCAGTGGGCTGTAATTATTTTGAATTGCATTATGCCTCAATCACTGTAATTACTTTTAGATCATCCTTAAACAGCTGCAATAAAAAGAAATCAGTCTTAAACCATTTCTCACACAAAAAATTGCAAATGTGATATGAAAGGTCTGGCTAAAACACACAAGAGCATGTCAATGCAATGTTTGGGCAAATATGCTGCTCATACATTCTGCTGGGTCAACTCAAATTTTCAAAATACACATTATTTTGTGGCCTCCTAATTGCTGTTGTTATTTCTAACATTTGTTTAGGGAGAAAACATGTGATAGCTAGATTAATTTTAGCTTTACATATAGAAACATGCACATGAGAATCAAAACTATCTCCCTGTTGTTTTTTGCTGTTGCTGTGTCTGTGTGTTTGAGACACTTTCTGGTCTCCAGTCCCAAACAGAAACAGTGTAGTCTAAAAATCACTGCAATCATTTTCTAACTTTTCAAGTCACATGAAAATATAGTGGGTTGGCAGATGCCAGGGTGCAGGCCAGGCAAGCACACAGGTTACAGAGCTGCAATTGTTGTTGTTCACATCACTGCAAGCCTGGAGAGCCCGAGTCCCTTCCCTCTCCTTCTGCACGAAGCTCTGCGACAGCACAGCTCCAGCCTGTTCCATGGGTCTGGCTGCAACAGCATTCCCAGAAACTGTGCTGGGGGCAGGAACTGAACTGAACCTTCAAGGTGCTTCAGAGATTTGTTCATGACTTAATTGCATGTATTTGTGGATTTTCTCTTTTCCTGTTTGTTCCTCCTCCAGGAAAACTCCACTCCTGACAATGAAAACACAGAGGTTTCTGCTTCCAACAGTCGTTTAAGGCACTGGAACCACCAGGACCAGTATGAGGGTGTCACAGCCTCCAAAGGCTGCTCCTTGGGTTCCAGACCCCATAGTCCCATCCCAAAAGCAGCACAGGAGGGTGTATTGAATGGAGGAGCTGCAGCTGCTAATGCAAACGTGGGAGCACCTGATCCCTGAGCACCCACAAGGAACAAACACCATTCCTGCTCCACAAAACCCTGTGGGAAAGCCCCAAGACTCAACCATTGCTCCAAGAGACCGTGAAGAATTGTTGATGCCAGAGGGGTAATAAAGAATGCTGAACAAGTTACAGCTTTGCCAGTCTCATGATGAAGCAACAGCAGTGAAGTAAAGGAGGAAATAATTCTCCCTGGTTATCAATGAGCAGTCCATAGCTTGTCCTAGTGCTGTGAGGCACAATGGCAGCACTCACCGTGCTGTGCAGTGCTCCCAGCTGCCCTCTCGTTACCCACGGCACTGCCAGTCACCCACACTGCTACAGCCGAGGGGGATTACTAACACCTGAGAAACCATCTCAAATTCCCTCAAAATGATGTAACACTTAACTTCAAAGAAGTATTTGAGATATTTATTCACAGGAAGTAAATGCTTTGCGAAATTATGTCAAAGGCACTTTTCCTTCCAGTACAGAGATATAAAAATAAATAATTTAGTATCAAAGTCAAGAAAAAGAACAACCTTCACCCTATCAATTCCCTAACTATTTATGCAATGCTCTGCCAAGCACACAAGCACTGTGTAAATATCTCTAAGTGTGTATATTTAGAAATTCTAAATTAATTTTAGGAATTTACTTAGTTCTTCCTTTTATTAAAGTAGTGACATGCCTGATCCACATATGTTACAGGAGTTCAACAAATTTATTCACTTGGTTTGAGGAAAACATTAACCATTAAACACCCATGTTCTAGATGTTCTTAAGAAATTAAAACTGAGACAGTTAAAGGAAACATCAAAGAACAGACGGTCTCACTTGCAGGTGCAGCGGAAGAAGCCCCTCAGTTCTCCTTGTGCTTCTGGTTTTGACAAGACCTTCAACCTCAGACCTCCAGCACTCCCCAGTTCTTCTGAGAACAAGCGTAGAAGGGATCCGAGAGCAGCCTTAGAGGTCACCCTCAGTGTGTGTTTGAGTCAGGCGTGCCCTCGCACCAGTGCCAGCTCCCTCTGCCCGCAGTCGGTCCCGGCTGCGCTGGCACAATCCACCAGCACAGAGCCGCGGCTGCGGAATGCCCACGGCAGCGTCCGGCCCTGCCATGGCACAGGGCTCCCTCACACAGCCCCGCCACGGCACAGGGCTCCCTCACACGGCCCAGCCATGGCACAGGGCTCCCTCACACAGCCCCGCCATGGCACAGGGCTCCCTCACACGGCCCTGCCATGGCACAGGGCTCCCTCACACGGCTCTGCCACGGAACAGGGCTCCCTCACACGGCTCTGCCAGCCATGGCACAGGGCTCCCTCACATGGCCCTGCCATGGCACAGGGCTCCCTCACACAGCCCCGCCATGGCACAGGGCTCCCTCACACGGCCCTGCCATGGCACAGGGCTCCCTCACACAGCCCCGTCATGGCACAGGGCTCCCTCACACGGCCCTGCCATGGCACAGGGCTCCCTCACACAGCCCCGCCATGGCACAGGGCTCCCTCACATGGCCCTGCCATGGCACAGGGCTCCCTCACACAGCCCCGTCATGGCACAGGGCTCCCTCACACAGCCCTGCCATGGAGCAGGGCTCCCTCACACAGCCCTGCCATGGCACACTGCCCCACTTCCTGGGCTTTAAATGCACAAATGAGTCTTTTCATCACTGTCGTCACTCTTCACAAGGATTTCTTACTGGAATTTGGTACCTCATGCCATGACTTCAAACACGTATTACAGGTGTCAAGAAACCGACAAACAAAATTCCAGGATTCCATTCTGCCCTTATCACTGAGAGGAGCTGCTCAAGAGTAGTCAGAGGAAATAACAATCAAACCCAGCATTCGGGAATGCTTCACAGTTCTGTACATACCTCAGGGAAATAATCCTGTGGAAACTTCTCTTTTTCCAGCATGGGTGTGCTTTCTAAAGTGTCAGAGTAGATTTCTTTCCCAGTAACCTTTTTATACTTCTTAGCTAGGAAGAGAGATAAACCAAAATTAACATATATAACTTCAACATTATGAGCATCGTCCACTGGAACTGGCCTAAACCCCCTGTCTTGGAGGACATCCCTTCAGAACACACAGCTTGGCACTAGTTTAAATTGTGGCAAACTTTTGGGCCTCTCACTACTGTGAAAACAGCCCAACAGATCTACACTATAGCAAATAATATGTGAGGCTGCAGGAGAAAACTGTTCTTATTTTAAAATGCAGGTATGTCTTCCTGAGATCTGAAAAACAGCGACAATCTTTTTTTTTCCAGTCTGTATTCAGTCACATCCAACTGTGCAGTGAATTTTGAAAAGCAACAGTGATGTTCCAGGAATATTGAATTGTGTATAAACATCTATTTTTTGCATGCTTTTGAGTAGAACCAGAATTTCATAATGATTTTTGTGCACAGAATGCGTGTATCCATTTGGATTTTTCTTCTGATTTAAGAGCTTAATACACTGTGAAAACGTCAATAGTCATGAGAGAAGAGGCAAGTTTTACATTTTCCCTGAAAGATGGGAGCCTTTGGGGTCATATTTTACAAACCCTTTGCTGGGAGACAGATCTGCTCTATGTTACAAGAACAGCATGTGACTTACAACAGCGATTCACCCCTTTCCGTGGATTTTTATTAAGAATTTTTTCCTTCTAAATGATGTTTGGGCCAAACTCACCTTTATGAGCATGGTTCACATTCCAGTTGGCTCTGCTAAGGTTTTGCCAAGCAAATCAAAGCAGTGACCATTTAAAGCACTTATTTTCTGGAACAAGCATCTGTTTATTGTTTTCCCATGAATTGTTTTCCTCTATACTTTTTCCTTCCATTTTCTCACTTTTTAAAAATCCTTACACTTTATTTTAAAAGCTGTACAGTAGGGAATAAGCTGCCAACAAAGGACCACTAAATCCAGAAAGCTCCTCTTTTCCTACAGCAGCTGTCATTTCCCTGTCAGGTATTGCTGGAGCAGGACATCCCCCGTCTGTGACCATTGGGAGGGACCTTCAGGTGGAGTCTGGGGTGAAACTGCTGCTATTCCTCCAGTGCTGACAGGATGAAGCTGTGGGCTCAGGTGTGATGAGACAGTTCCCATATCACTGGCACACGAAGCCGTTCGCACGGCAGAATGAATAAACAGCCACAGCAGAGGAGAGCAGAGGAGAGCAGACTGCTCCCCCCGGGGCCTGGGGCCCACCTGGGAGCCCCCCAGCTTCCCCCAGTGTCCCCACCGTGTCCCCACTTCATTACTGAGCATCTGCAACGCTGCTCCTGTCTGGGACAAGCCCAGGTACCACCTCTCTCAGGAGCGCCAACTCTGCTGCGGAGTGTTCCCATGTGGCTTATCAGAAATGAAATCACTCTGTGACATTATAGCAAAAATGTTCCTTCAGCACTGAAACCAGGGGTAACAGGAGGAGTTATGTTGGCTAAGTCTTGAATTGTACATACACAGAACTACTGTTCGAATATTTCAGGGCAGGAAGACCCTGTACCCTCAATTACACGAGCAGAGAGAATCTGTCTGCTGAGAACAAAAATAATGAATCTATATAATTAAGACAATTAGTTCAGTCCATAGTCACCACCATTTCGACAGTGCCTCACATTAATGGGACACTAGATGTAGTATTAATGTGACTCAGCTCAGTAAGCTAAATGAAGCTCAGGGTATTTTTGAATTAAATATACACAGTTCTTAACTGAAATAACATAAATTTTATATAATCTTTTCTATATTCACCTCAGGAAGCATTCAATAATTTTCTATGATATTTTTAATATTTAATGTATATAGCCTAGCATTACTTTCAAACCTGTGAGACATAGCAAGACCTCCAACCTGAAGGATCAGTGTGGGTTAAAACAATGCCACCCTCCTACTGACCTGCTCTGCTCCCAAGTAATTTAAGCCATAAATCTACCTCAGCTGCTTTGCAAAATGACCATCACTGCTGGACAGTTAAGGTCTTGGTCCTGTATCTGATCTACATGGAAGAACCCTGTGGCCATTCAGAGTTCTTCTGAAATCCTCAGGGATCACTACAGACCTAAAGGTGCAGGGGAATGATTAATGCTCTAGCTTGCAACCTATGGCCGGTCCATTGACTTCTTCTAAAAGGTCTATAAAAGGTAAGAAAAGCAACACCTGTCACCAAGGGACCTGCCTGCATTATACAGGAGTCTGCATAACATGGAAACACTGCCAGTTACCACCATCAGAAAAGAGCATGGAAAAGCTGCCTTGATGTATAAAGCCAATTGACCATTAAAAACATTTAATTCCTTTGCTTACCTTTAAAATCAAACTGGTAGATGTTTTTCAAAGACTCATGAAGAAAGTAAAAACTTCCTAGAGCCTGTAAAAAAAACAACAATAAAACACGAAATTATAAAAATATATAGTTTGGCTAACGAAACCCAAAAGAGCATCAGGCTTTCCAATCAGAAAAAAACTCTCAAGAAATTAAATACTAATAAATAAAATTACTGATGTTTACATTTTTTAAGATCTATAAAAATATTAATTTCTTTTGTTTCTTCTCTGAAATTTCATCAGTCCTTATAAAGACGATCTTTAACAGCTGACTGACCATGATAGGGGCACTGCCAGGTGTACATTTAAACACCAAACAGATGGATGTGATCAGTGACACAGACAGATGCCTGAGCCCCAAAACCAGACCCTCAATTCTGTTATAAAAACCTGAAAATTTCTCCATCACTTTCAGAGCAAAACCAAAGCTTTTAGAGTCTGTGGTACAGGAAACAAGGGCAAAGTTGAAGTTTTCTAACTTGCACCTAAAGCTTCTGCAGAAGAGGCTCCACGACCTCCCAACACAGCCTGATGTGGTTTTTCCCTACCCTGAAACTTAAACAGTTCCTCAGCAGGGACAACCCCACTTTGCCTTCCTGCCCCAGTCACTCTCCAGGGCTGCCCAGGCTCAGGTGAGGCAGGTGAGGCTGAGGTGCTCAGGCTGAAAGTCCCTTCCTGGCTCCATCTGTGTCGGGGGAGCTTTGCCACGAGGACACACACATGTACCGAGAGCTTGCTGCTAGCTTTGACTTCTCCACAGACATGTCATTTACTGCTTTTCCCCACTTAATGAGAGGAAAATTACATATTAGAAGAGAGTAAATGAAAATCAAGTAAGAAAGAAAAAAGTAGGGCAAATAGATTTTATAGTGGAACAAAACAAAAAAAGAATTTAAATGAGAACTTGATGAGCCTTTAAATACATCTAAGCACCCAACAGAAACTGAGAAAAAACCAGCCTGTTACTGGATAAACTCTTACCAAGAAGAATAAAAGAAGCAATGCATTAACCAAAAAGGATGATTTAGTTTCATTCCATCTTTTCCTCTCCAACAACAAAGCCCCTCCCAGCACAGCAGTGCTTGGTTCAGTGACTGCTGCATTATTTATGAGATGCTGCACATCCAGAGATTAGACATTTGCTGATTTGTCAAAAGCACAAACATGAGGTCCTGCCCATCTCTTTGACATATGAGTCCATCCAACAGAAAACACTGCCCCATGTTTAATTGATGAGTACATGTCCCTGCGGCCCAGGCAGATTCCTTCGGGCCTTTGGGTTTCTTTTTCATAACATGGAGGAGGCAAACAAGGAACTGCAGGAGACTCCTGTGAAGGACTCAAGGTTAAGTGTACTGCAACAAGGACACTCTGCTAGGAACAGAAAAATCCTGGTATGAGACAAAAACACTGCCACCTCATATTCCCATCTGGCCCATCTCTTTCTTCAATGCACAGGGCAAAATCTGACATACATAAAGGTAACATTTTGCTATATAATAATACTCTTTAAGAACTCAGTATAAGGATACAGCTTTTTTTCTTACATGGCCTTCCGAAGAAAAAGAAAGGAGCCTTGGCAAGCATCTGGAAAATATCGTCCCAAATGCCTCAAGTCTGAAAAATTTAAAAGCAAATGAAAAAGGGATTCTGGAATGGGAAATCCTAGGCTATGTCAGTAACACATGGCAATCCAGCCTACCTGTAACATCTAAGTGATGTTTTTAAGTGAGCTCTTTTTCCCCACAATGCAGGACAGCAGAACCACGCTGTGAAGGGACCTTTGAGGTCTCCAGGGCTGTCACTGGGGTTGCTCAGGGCATGGCCCAGGAGACTCAGAACTCTCCTGAGGTGGAGCCTGCCTTCCCTTCTGAGCTACTGCTGCCATGTCTGACCACTCTTTTGGTAAAGTTTTGCCTTTATTCTCTTTGGAATTCCCCAGGCCACAGCTGAGATGGAAATCTATGGAAATCTATGACTAAGTAAAAAAAGTATTTGGAAACAGTGACCTATCCAAATCAGGTACAAATAATGTTAAAAACAGGTGACAATTTAAATCTAGGTGACAGAATTATGAACTCTGAAGCTTCTCTGTGTAGCATATCAACAAGTAAACCAAGAAAAAATCAGATGCTCTAAACCCCATTTCACTGAGGATGTCACAACTCTATTAAAAACAGTACTGCCATTCATGCTTAAGCTACAACTTAATTTCTGAGTATCACAATTTGCTCATTGCTTGACTTTGTACAGCTTTAGTCTCATTTTTTAAAACTAACTTTTAAGACTTATGCAGCAAAAGTTTGGTTTGATAGTCTACAATTGTAGCACTGAGTATCAAGTACTAGTGCACAATGAATCTGTGACAGTGATGAAGTAACTCTGCCAAGGTTCAGGAACTGATACTGCTAACATTCAGACAGGCTTGGACTGTGCAATTCCAAACACCCCACTAAAAAGAATCAAAACTATAATGGAATGGAAATTATAGCTATCGCTATTGTTTGCTATTGTATCGCTATTCCGCATTGTTATAGACTTAATCAGGCTTAGGTACATAAATGTAAACTTGTAAAAATGATGGAGTGCACTTTTAATTCCCTGCCCTAACACAATGAAATATATGAAACCTTCCAGGGCCTACTGCCTAGGCCCTTTTGTTGAGGCGATTATGTTAATTCGATTTATTTCTCATAAAATGTCAGTTTAACAATAAAGTGAAATGAGATTAATTTAAAGTCTAAGAGCTTTGCTTTATTTTCTTATTTACAATTTCAATATCCTTTGGAAAAAGCAGTACTGGTGCATACAGCAGCAGCAGCACATACAATATCTAACTGATACAACACAGGAACACATTACAGATTATAAACCACCCAAACATCTTAACTTTTAAGCATCTCAAACATAAAGAAAGAAAGCTATTATTTGTTCCACTTGAAAGGCTGCTGAAATGGATGACTTCTGCTGTTAGCACAAATTCCACGCCACCTGTAAGTGGGTGCTTCTACTCAAATGGAACCTCAGCTGTCACCTTGTGCACTGTCCCTCCCTTCCTCAGGTACAGTGACATCAGTGGCAGTGCCACAGCGAACCAGCAGATCTGGGAATACTGCAGCCCTCTTCACCACAGCCCTTCTAGAGCAGAAACCTGGGAAACAACACTGAGGCTGACTTCACCACACATCAGGGATGATGCACCTTCTGCAGCCGTGCCCCTCCACACAGTGCTCCCATCACCCCCAAACAGATCAGCCTGCAGACTTTAACCTCCAGCATCCAGAGCACCCTAATTTCTGAGTCAGGGCTCAGACACAGCCCCTCTCACCAGCGCTGAACCTGAGTGGAGCACTACTGCCCCAAGGAATGAGCAGAGATCGCACACGCTCTGCCACAGCTGATGTCTCACTGGAATGAAGTGCAGGCAGCAGCCACAGGCTTCTCTGCTTGACTTTCCAAGCAGACTACAAACACAGACTAGTCATGAATTCTATTTCAGTAGCCTTATGGCAGAGTGATGAATGGATAGCTCACAGTTAGGCTCAGACCAGAAAGTTCCCAACTCATCAGGCCAACCTGGCAGCACCTGGGTCTGTGACTGTATCACCATCATTGTGTTCAGTACTACCAGAAGCTTCTAGACCAGCCCAACCCTGTCCTCAGGGACACAGGGACAGCACATGTTATTCCCAGGATTGATCAGCCAGGTGAACTGGGAAGAAATTCTTCCCTGGGAGGGTGGGGAGGCCCTGGCACAGGGTGCCCAGAGCAGCTGTGGCTGCCCCTGGATCCCTGGCAGTGTCCAAGGCCAGGCTGGACACTGGGGCTTGGAGCAGCCTGGGACAGTGGAAGGTGTCCCTGCCATGGCAGGGGTGGCACTGGATGGGCTTTGAGGTCCCTTCCAACCCAAACCATTCCATGATTCTATTAACTCTTGATTTATACCTTACTAATAAAATCAGGAGCTAACAAGACAGAAAGGACTTCATCAGAGTCTGAGGTGCCCAGTTATGCCCAGAAGCACACAGATCCTTCATAGCAACACCCATGGCCATGAGGAAATACCACACAGTCACTGCCAGTAACTGAGCACCAAAACAGAAAGTCAGCTGGCACAGTCAGGAACAATACTTGTTTATAGCTTGGCCAAGTTTGTAAGAAACACACAAGATGGTAAAACTGATTGTTCTGCTGTCCCCCCTGTTCACTCTAACCAACAGCTTGGCTTTAACACCCCTACAATCAGTCAGACCAGCACACAAAATCATGTAGGTACAGCAGGGAAAATTTCCTTTGTAAACGCCTAGAACCTCTTTCGCTATCACGGTCACTAACTGCAGAGTACACAGGCAAACACATCCTGGCTTTTGTGAGAATGGCCCTTATGGAAACGCTCAGGAGCTCAGGGAAAGGCCAGGCATTTTATCTCAGGCAATGCTGCCATTAACAAAATGCTTCTTCCGGACTGACAGAAGTACCTGGCTATTCCTACCACGTCTGCGTGCGGACCTGGACTACAGCTGTGGACACAGAGAGCAACACTTAACCTGAGGTGAGCACATTCATTAGAAGAGCTTCACATCTCCCCAAAAATGTGTTATGGAGAAAAAAACAGGCATCTTCTCCCTGTTAGCAGATTGAAGTTGAACATTCACTGCATTTAATTAGGTTCCAGAATGCTATTCATTATGGTATTAGAGATTTCTTTCATTATTCCATACCAAAAGACTCATTTGGGAAAATTAGTGCTGATGGCAAGAGAAACAATTGGTTCTGATGGATTACACATCTGGCATTATTAAAAGCACTATTCCTTTAATTATACAGAAATTTTGCCACAAAAGTTTGAAGATTTAAATAGCTATCTTTTTTTTTAACAGTTAATTGCCATAATTTCTTTTTAAAGTCCACCATTTCAACTGTGGAGATTTAATGCAAAAAGGAAATAGATGAATAAAAGTTTAATTACTGTACAGAGTAAACATTTACTGCATTACCTCACTAAATGTGACAGTTAATATATAAAGATTGCTTTAAATATATTTAAAATAAATTGCCAATGATGACACAGAAACTGTAATTCATGTAGTCATAAAATCCATAATTAGCTTTAATGAATATTTAAAGTCAAAGTTCAGCCCAACTTTTTCAATGTTTAACCTACTATATCAATATAGTTCAAGGAATTCATTTATCATGGAACATGACAATGTCTGAATATGAATTAGCACGAGCACTGCTGACAGGAAGCCCTTATCTCCTACCAGCCTTTTTGGCTCTGCTGAATGTCAACAGTGAGTTTGGCACGCCTGACTCTATTGATTGTCCGCCTGCTTTGCTACCAACAATTAAAAAAGTATTTCACATGTTTATAAACCTGGACATCAAGAGCAGGCATTAGTTTCCCATTAGCGAGATGGAGTCTGTGAGCGGCCACCTCTCACTCAGGGCCAGCCCAGCACTGGTCACTGCTGCCACCCCGGACAGGCTGACAGCAATGCCACACTGAGCTGCTGTGGGCACTGCATGGACACTCCCAGTCTGGACTCATTTCTGTCACAGGGAAGTTCAAGAGACTTCAAACAGAAAAACCTGAAATGGGAGAAAATGGGGGCCTGGACCAGCACAATGGCTGCCCGTGGCCAGGGGCTGCCCACTGCCACCACCCCAGGCAGGGCTGCCGGGCGATGGGTGCCCTCCTGCCCCAGGCCCTGCTCCCCAGGGACTGTGGGGGCACCTGGTCTGCAGGGTACCCTGCCATGGGTACAGCTACAGCAAAACAGCTCCCAAATTCTTCTGGGAAACAAACCACTGTCTTGGATTTTTGTGGCAGTTTAGAAACACTTTGTGAAAACACCTGCCCTTAGCTTGCCATAAAATGTCAGTTTTGATAAAACTGCCACTTTCCCAAAACCAAAGGAAGGCCAGGCTGCAGGACAGGCTGGATCCAACACACCTGAACAGTGAATGGCGAAGACCGACACACAGAAGTGATGGTACAGCTTTTGCCTGTGGTTCTGTGCACGCTCAGTCCACCACAGCCAAATTAACACCAACCGTCTAAGACCCATTCAAGGTTAAAAAACCAGGCTGGGTACACAGATCAACTCATTATAAAATACTCTATCACTTCTTATTCGCAAACAAATTAGGTGTCCAGCAATTTATCATTTCCTGAATTAGACTTATCAGCTAAAGCACATACAATTAAAGTGCCATTGAGGCTGCCTGAACGGCCCTGCTCCACCTGAAGCGCAGACGGCCGGAGCCCGATCCGACCATTCCAAACAATTACACACCGCTCCTGCAGCTCCCTATCACAAACACAGCTATCAGCTGCATTTCAACAGTATTTGAATAATTACACCTTTAATAAAGTGTCAAAGTGAGTGGGCTTCAAATACTCAGTGACAAACTTCAAAAACTCTCTCGAAACAGACCTTGGTCTGTATTACAAAACACCTGTTCAGTTACATGTGATATTCCCATTAAACCAAACGGAATTGTCCACTCAGGAGGAGTAAAACCTGTGGCAGGACTGGCACTGCAGATTCTCCTTCTCCATAAAACCTAAACCAATATTATGCATCATAATCTAAGCATACAATGTCCATAAATAAATAATAAATATTTTTTTTTATAATACCCATGTTGTGAAGAAGCCACCTGCACCTGTATCTTAGCAGTGTCTCCAGTGCCCACTTCCCAGTAAAGTCAATTTTGTTGGAGCATTAGCGACTTCTGGAAGCAGCAGATGCAGCTGGTGGGGATAAAAAAGGGTCTCCAGCTCTGGGAGTCCCTAAATCCCGGGAATTTCTTGACTATAACTGTATTAGATCCATACCTTCAAATATCCTTCTGCATTTCTAAAATAATTTTCACATACTGGTTTTGTCTTTAGAATTTCTTCTGCCTTAAAAAATTCTAATTTATTTGTAATCCATTTATTTAATGGATCTGCCAATTTTTCAGACTGACTCTTCCAGCTGTACACCTGCATGAGGCTGGAAGTTCCACCTCAGACTGCTCCGTGCCAGGTGAATCACCTCACACTGCCCATGTTCCCAGCTTCAGTGAGCTGTCAGAACACTCAGTGTGGTTTCCAGACATCCTCGACTCATTTTAATGCCACAATCTTTGCTGGTCAGTTGTAGTTGAGCATCAGCAGATACACCTGCAACATCTAGCACTGCTTTCTCACTCTTCCTCCTTATTTCTCAGAGCAGCCCTTTGAAGTGTGAGACCAATAGCAGTGGAACTATGAAGTGGAAAAATCACTACAAATTTACCACAAAAAAATTACAAATAATTAAAAAACAAATTCTGATTTGTTTTGGTTTTGCTTTTGTAATAGTCAAATTAAATGTAATTCAGGAAACAACTGATACATAAGTGTTCATACATAGCTTTATAGCTTGTACTGTCTATTTCTAGTCTCTGTAACAAGCTTTAGGTATTTTCAAATGGGCTTATCTGTTTAGGTTTCATTGAAGGTTGAGATTTGTCTGCATGACAGACTGGAGTAACTGTTTTAAAAATTCTAAGCTATCTAAAATCCCAAGTCATTTAAATGCTTATCAAGAGATCAACATAAAAAAAGAACTTGCTTGCAGTCATGGTCATTACAGATACCCCAGAGAGGTCTCTGCTAACAGCAACCAGCATGGCACATTTTCTGGAACAAAATCGTAGCCCCAGGAGCTTTCATTTTCCTATTCTGAAGAGTAACAAAATGAGGGATCTTCAGCTAACATGATCCACTTCTACCACCTTCTCCTTGTAATTTCGTTACAGCAAATGAAAAGTCATATTCCATTTTAAAACATTATTTGGGACCAGTTAATTTAAGAAGAGAAAAATTAACAAACAAAACCTCTGAGTTATATATAAACATGTCCAGTGAGTAAATGAATAAACTATATGTAACCTAATGCATGGACAAAGAATATTTAATGCCACTTTTGATACGGACTTATTTCACAAAAAAGATTTCATATTTTAATTACAAATCAATTAAATTAAAAAAATATCAGACAGAGGTTCTTTTCTGAAAACCAAGATTAGTGACAGACCAAGGAACCAACCCAGGCTAAAGGAAGTGTATGTGTGCTGAGCACTTATAAAAAGCGCCACTTATCAATATTCCTGAACGCAAAGTAGAGCCTTCACAAAGTCATTAATCACGCTGTTATTTAATATTTCTATTACTCAAGCACTCTGGAGGCCCCAATCAGGGTAAGAGGCACCCAGCTTGGCTCTGCCCCAGTGCAGAGAGGAGGCAGTGGGAATACAGGAATACAGAATACAGAATACAGGATACAGAGCTGCAGCTCACAGCCGTGCTCTGCATGCGGCCCCAGCCAGTTCCAACGGGCCTGATGGCAAGGGGTGAGTGGGGTCAGAGAGCCAAAACCTCTGCTGAGGATGCACTGAGGGCTTCAAAGACAGTGCCAGCCCCCCTGCCCTGCTCAGAATATTCACCAGCTCCTCAGGATGGGAAGGGATAGAAAGAAAGTCTAATTTCTAACTGTGAGCACAGCAGAGGATAAGCATAAGTTCTCCTTAAAAGATACACAGGTAAATGCTCACGGTTATTTCAGTGCTGAACCTTATGGAAAGCCAAAAGTATTCCCCAGGAAGTTAAAAATTATTGACAAGCTCAAAAAATTATCCAAAGATCCAGATTCATCATGTGGATAGTGGCAACACTTCCTGAATTTCAAGAAACAGAGTGTGAATCTCAGGTTGCAGAAGGAAATACGCAAGTGCAGAATATGATTTCTCATCTATATTCTATTTCACATTTATTTTTGCAGCGGGGGCCAGCCGGCAGGAAGAGCAGCATCGGTAAAACCCCGTCCTGCTGGGGACACAGTGCTGCCACTGCCCCCTGTCAGACCCTCCCCACTGTGTCACACAGGACGGGGTCTGCCCTCAGCAGTGCTTCTGGAACTGGGACCCAACCTGGATGGATTCTGAGCAGATGGAAAGACTGCTGGATGTTTAATGCCTTACCACAGTTTTCTTCTAGTAAAAAAAAAGGCACTTCATCTTGGGGGAAATTGGTAAGCTGTGTGACTCCTACTACACTGAGTTGATGCTGAATAATTTTAATTTTGAAAACTTTAAATCAATACAGTATTTCATTGATATATTCTTACATAATACACTCAAGATGACAAATTCAATTTGATGAGGAGGCATTAATGCCCATTTCATTTAGCATTATACAGGTCATCTACAAATAGGAAAGTACCATGTGGTAAAAGGTTGTATTTAGCGTGTCACAGTCACTGGTGGTTGTTTTGTATCTCAGAGAACCTTTGTAGCTGCCTCAAAATAAGAGATGATTGATTTACAAAGTACCAAATTTCAAATTTCATATTCTAGGACTAAACATCAAATAATTGGACAAAGCTGTCCCCTTGTCTGACCCATCACAATCAAGCCCCTTTCAAGGTTGACTGCCTGCATAAGAAATATGTGCATAATTTCATTTTGTCTCCTGTCCAACATCCAATGTTAGAAGTTAATTAAATTGCTTGTCCATTGTATTCATCCACTTACAAAGTTAATGATATTCTGTTCTTGAATTAAAGAGAATTTTATAAAGCCTGCACTATGGAACCTGGCATGCTGTACACCGAGGAGCTGAACCCTGTCATGGTTCCTGATTGCAGCTCTCCTAATTAGGAAACAAAATGAATGTTTCTGTGTCTGCCAATGCAGAGGACAAGTCATTCCAACAGCGAAGGTAAATGCTCCGTACAATAGCAACTTAATAATATCTCATGTTTGACTATAATAAATTCTGCAGGATTAATAAACCTGTTAAATTTTTAAATTAACATAACAAAGATGAACTGCAGAAGAACAAGGCAGCCTCAAAAGAGGGTCACAGGTTTGAGGCACAGAACAGCTTCTTGCAAGGGCATCAACCTCGAGGACACTGAAATCATCATTTCTCGTTCTTGCACAGATGAAGAAGGAAAACACAACGCTAAGGCAATCTGCTGGAGAAGATGGGGCTAATAATTTCAGCTGTAGCTCTCTGGTGTCCTTGGCTTAGCTACACTGACCTGGTACTTCTGTAACACTTTTCCTGAGCAGCCACACAGCCAGAATTGTAACACAGCTGCAAATCCTGTATCTACAATGGCAAGCTTGCCGTCCAGGAATGCTGCTGGTGACAGCACTGATGCCATCATGAGCCAAAGCCACAATCCAGCACAAAGCCTACAAGCCACGTGAGAAAAAATAACCACAAGGTTACTATTGTTTTCTACTCTACTATTTTTCTACATGGTTATTATTCTACTCAACCATGAGGTCGAGTAGAACCCCTCAGCACACTGCCCTGCACAAAGTCCTGTTTCAGTACACTCTTTTCCATATTCAGAATGAAGGTGCCTTCCAAGGCCGATGACCTTGGAGACCCAGTCTTCCTCACCTCAGTGCTGGCTCTGAGCAACCTGAACTAGCCTGCCTTTGGCAGGGGGTTGGAGCTGGATGGACCCTTCCAACCCAGACTGTTCTGAGATTCTGTGATCCCCCCTGGTGCTGCCCAGATGACAACAGTGCTGGAGAGGGCTCGCTCTGCTCCTGGGGCCGAGCCCGAGCCGGGTCTGAGCGCGTGGCTCTGGTGACACAGCCACAGCACCGCCCGTCCCAGCACTGCTCCCTGGGGCCAGCTCCGGCCAGGCTCGGGGATGTGCTGTCGCTGCCAGACCCCAGTGGGGATGGCTCTCGGGGATGTGTGCAGCACCCACACCGTCCTGCTCCTTGTTCCGTGCGCCATCCCGGGGGCTCGAGCCGGGGACGGCAGCACCAGGGCCCTGACACGCACAGGAGAACCTGGAGCCCCTTAACACAGAGGGGCAATGCGCTTGTAACCCCTTCTGAACACCCTCCCTACACCTGTGTTCTCAGCCTTCTGTGCCACATGCAGAAGAAATCTGAAACCTCTGAAAACACTACCAAAACCTAAGGTTTTCAGTGCCTATTTGTATCACCATCACTACGTACTGAGCAACAAGTACAAAGAGAATTGCCCGTATCTGAAAAGCAATCTCTACTGACTTTTTCCAATTTAATACAAAGTACTTTACACTAAAAACCAGAAATATCTCTCCCAGCTTTTCTTCGTCTTTTATTTGATGCTGTTAACACAGAGGCTTAGTGTTAAACCTTGTAGTGTCACTGGACTGACTGAGCAAACCAAACTGACCCAGTGCAGTGACTGCACTGCCTTGCTCTGTATGCTGCCATTTCAGATAGAGACAAAGATGCAGATTACATGCTTTTAAAAATTATTATTGTTGCTAACAAGGAGCCAAACTCAGTATTTCCTAAAAGGCTTCACTTCACTGAAAGGAAGAGCAATGTGATTTATGTGATTAGATATTTTAAGCCCTGGTGCCCTTTGCACCAGTTACTGCACTGATTCCATACAGGGATAGTGATATAAACCAAAGCAGCAATAGTACAACAATTTAAGCTTACTCTGTCACAGTTCAGTAAAAATACTGAAAACTGAGTTATGAAGAATCTTAAAAAAAATTTCAGTATATGCAAACTAAAAAAAAAGCATAAATGAAAACGTGCAGCATGTTTGATTTAGCTAATGTAAGAAAACATCAGGATTACTGACAAGAAACTAATTTTCCTGGAATTATAGAGAATAATTGGATTATGCAGAGTAACTGAATGCATGCTGCCATTTTGCATTTCTTTGTGTACGCTTCAGAGCAATACTTGGTTGTAATTAACTTTAAATTATGCTCAGCATTTTCTTCAAGTGGTTGCATTTCCAAAATAAAGCTACATGGACCAATCCCAAAGATGTATTTCAACTAATGTAACTTTTGTGAACTGAAACTCATTAAATGGTATTGGCAAATCAATAAGGACATAAAGATGTAAAGCTTTTCTTTATGAAATAAACCAGATTATACTCTTCCAATCTAAATACTCAGTTAAGTCTATTGATAATTAAATCACCCGGAAAACCTGCCTTGTTATTAAAGTCTCTTCAGAATGTCCATGCAAGTTGGAGTATGTACATATATAATACATATTATTTATATTTCTACCTTTCAGAACTTTTCAATTTCAATTAAAATCCTGTAATTTTTACTGGGAATCACATTACATGCATGATAGAGATAAGTTAATTAAAGGACAATCAATTCTAAGAGATGGCCAACAATGAACCTAACCAGTTTACAAATTACCTACTGCCATTCAACCAGAGCATGCAATGTCTGTGGACAATTACAAAAAAAGCTTTAATTGATTTTTAAAATTTCAATAATACTGTACATTTTGTACATTCATAAGTACTTTGCTTGGGCTGTGATTTTTAGCATTAGAGAAGCTGCTGGGACCACCACTGCAAACTCCTGGCACAGTGCAGAGCCTGGATTTAAGGCTAAAGCAATGCTGACATGCCTTGTGCACCCCAAACCAGCCATGCCTCCACCTCAACTTGAACAAATACCCAGTTTATGTGGTGTAATGGTTTAGGACAGTAATATTTTAAGGGAACACATTCTTGACCAATTACAGTGAGAAGGCATTTAGCACACTCATTTGAAGCTTGTTACAGACAGGCAGGTTCCATTGCTCTGATGACAGACAAGAACATTATTCTCTGAAAATTCTGGCAATCCAACCGAATTGCTCAAAAACAAACCAGAAACTGTCACTCTCTGAGTCACTTCTAATACAGCAAACAGAACTCCTTAATGCTCTTTTGTCTCAACATCCTACAAAGTCTGAATGAAAAAAAGGTTTGCTATGGCCTGTTTCCACTGCCTCCTCCTTGTTTCACTGGGGGAAGGTCTGACAAGTCCCAGAGCACCAGCTATGAGAAGCAGAGACAAGCAAAGGCTGGGCCCCCAGCAAAGGCATCTTCTCACTGTGGAAATCCCCCTGAAGATTCTACATTATGCTAGGAAAAGAAACTCCAGTGATTCTGTGGCTGCAGGTAGGACACTTGTGATGTGCAGGGAACTCATTTTGTGAGGCTGCCCCTGTACGACAGACATCACATAAATAGTGAGCAGAAAGCAAACGCTGGCTCACTCTTCCTGATCTGCTTATCCTGGTGAGGGCCTGCAGATGAACAGGGCACTAGGATGAAGAGCCCATATCTGCCAGCTGCCCAGGCACGCCAGCTCAAGCAGAAATCTAGCTTCATGGTAGGGAGAACTTGGAAGGACGGCACCCTCCCTGCTGCAGGAGATCCCTTCACAAACAAAATATCACAAAGAGTTTAGGAAGAACCTGCTAGAAATAGGTTTGCCATATTTTGCCTAGAATGGTAATTCATCATTTCCATTAATGCTCTACCTTTGGAAGTCTCAGATGAAACTTCGGCTGTTGAACTGCCACAAAGGAATTCAAGGTGTTGAACTAGAAACAACAATACAGCTGCGCTCAAAGGCTTTACCAGCTCCAGGTGGGGGCCTTGCTTACAAAGGCAGCATTTCAATGTGCAAGCCTGACTTTTAAAAAACAAATTCAAGAAGAAAAACAAAATCAAAGGGCTCTACACAGCATATGAAAAGTGAGTTAAGATTACTTCATTTACTAGTCTTGCAACCACTGCCTTGCTCAAACTTGTTTTTTGCCTTGCTAGCATCATCATATTAGCATTATTTTCTTGCTTTGAGCTAGGAAACAGTAAAAAAATATACTTTAAACATTTCAAGAACAGCAGAGCATTGTAACATACTTTGTGAAGCTGATCCATCAATAACAAAAAGTCCACTGTACAAATAAAGCTCATGGCTCTGTAACATGCTTCTTGATCATACAGAAGTTGATAGAAGGGAGCAAGGGTGATGCAGACTAGAAGCCTCCAAACCTGCAGATGAGGCCTGACTTTACTACAGTTTCCTAGGGCATTATCTGCAGCGCTCTCTTCCTGCTCAGGATGGTGCCAGTGCTCCTGTGTATCTGGCAGTGCCGGCGCCGGGGGCTCGGGGACGGCTCTGACAGCAACCCAAGGACCGGGGCACCGGAACGGCCAGCCCGGAACCGCAGCCGGGCTCAAGAGCCACACACGCTGGGCTGCTGCAGTGCTGACTGCTGTGCTCTTACACGCCACCGGGAGCACAAATCAGTGGAAGCCAATTCCCACTTCTAAATTGGAATATGCTTTCTTACAGGAAACAGATGAATTAAAAGGCCTAAAAAAAAAGGGCTCTTTCAAAGGAGTGCAAGGTATCAGTCAGTTGTGCTGTTAGCACACCCACAAAAAGGGCTTTTTGTCCTACAGGCTCACACCTGGATTACCAAGCAGCCACCATCTGAAAGGAATGTTTCACTAATAGTGGAAGTGAGAAAGAAAACCTCTATATAAATAGAAGCAATAACTCGAATTTTATTTTAAAACTGAGAAGATAAAAATACTCTGTATAAATCAAACAAGTTGTCTCTTCATGTCACTTTTATGATGGACATTAATCTTAGTTTCTAGACAGAACTGCTGTCTGATGTAACCATGCTTATTGACTTAATGGGAAGAAATTTATATTAGTCTAGGAAGCTGTGATGAATGCAGTCTTAAAGTTCAATGACTCAAACACTTAGTAACCTCAAACATTGACCCAGATAGACAGAAACTTAAATCTTAATCCTGCAGCATAAGTTTATGCTTCATTCACATTTTGTTGTCAAGACATTTTGAGTCTTCACGTGTTTTTACATTTCCTAATGCACATATATGTGTACACACACTGCACATGCAGTACACACCGTTTCCATACAGCCAGGGGCCTGCACTCCTGCAGCTCAGGCTTTGTGTCCCGCTGTCCTCTTAGCCCAGCTCAGGAGATGCAAGTTCTCCCAGCACAAGAACCAAGGCACATCCTACCCCCAGTCTGGCCTCTGCTTCGCAGTGACTGGCCCTAACCTCAAACACTTACACTTCTTCTGGACTTAGGACTAAGATCTGATAAACAGTCTTCATGCCTAAATATGTTAAAATACACATGTTCAACGAAAAGAAACATATCTGAGATCAAACAATATCACTGTAGCAAAAGCTGTTCAGCTGCTGGGATGTCAGTGATTTAATGCAGCCAACTGTTTACGGATCACAAATGCGAATTATCACACAACTGAAAACTTGTAATACTGACTCTTGCAAAGAACAAGGCTCAGGCTTTTGTGTAATTTGGTTTGGTTTAGAAAATAAGACAAAAATTAAAACAAACAGTTTAATGTCTTATGGATCACACATTCAAAATTGGAGATCCCTGATGTGAAATAATACCTAAAATATCGGAAAGATCTGAACATGTATGGACACCAGATGCTTGATTTGTCACAGGAACTGTAGTGAAAACACCCCAATTCCACCCCTCACTGTCTGAACTTGGAAGACTGTAGTTAACTAACTTATAAAATACATCTTTCTAGCAACACCCATTCCATACATCAGGAGAGATTCCCAGCTGGATGTATCCTGAAACACTGGAGGTAACAAAATGCACCAAAGACAATCCACATGGGGCCTTCGTGAGAAGATGGTGCACAGAAATAGGAATGTTCCAAGTCAGAAGGAACAAGGCAACCTAGTTTAATCTGATTATTCTGAGGTTGAGGCAACATATTAATCAAGTGGACAAAACAATTCTATTAATGACATTCAAAAGGTACAGTACGATAATCAATCACTTACTATATTGCAAATGATAAAACAAGCATCCAGAAGGGTTATGCTAATTACATGTTTCAAGTCAAATGAACCCATTCCATGCTTTGTCTTGTTTAGACAAACAGAGCATTCCTGCCATTTAATTATATTTCAGATGTCTATACCAGTGTCTGCAGCCATGCATTAGCCCACGAAGAACTGCAGATAGACTCTTCCCTCCAGCACCAGGAACACGAACGAGCTCCCTGCAGCCGCCCTGCCCAGCCACACACGCCGGCAGCGGCGCGGGACACACGGACACAGGGACACAGGGACAGATGGACACAGGGACACATGGGCACACGGACACAGGGACACATGGACACATGGACACAGGGTCACAGGGACACAGGGACACAGGGACAGACGGACACAGGGACACAGGGATGCACGGACACACGGACACAGAGACACGGACACAGGGACACGGAGACACACGGACACAGGGACACGCGGACATACGGACACACAGACACATGAACACAGGGACACACGGACAGATGGACACAGGGACACACGGACACAGGGACACACGGACACATGAACACGAGGACACACGGACACACAGCAGGGGGGCGGTGGGGAGCTCCTGCCAGGCCCCCCGGAGGGAGCGAGCGCCCGGCCGCTCGTGCTGGGGCAGCACTGTGCCTGCACATCCTCCTTCCACCTTGGCCACAGCTGCTCCTTTCTCTCCAATTTCCTTTGCTTCCACTGAGCAGCCCGAGCCCTTCCAGCCACGCTGCACTTCACCTCAGCACAGCCTTCCTCACCTGACCTGCAGGATTCAGCATTTCAGTCTTCAACGAAAACAGAACATTTTTAAGCAAAAACTACTAAACCTATAAAATCAGCCAAACACACAGAGAACTAAGAGCAACCAAGTATGTTCCTAAGTCTGTAATAAAAAAAACCCCAACCTAAAGATATTCCCCCAAATCCCAATCAAAACATCCTTTCTGATAAAAAAAGAGGTAAACACAAATTTCCTTAGTTTTCAAAATAAGTTGTTTTCAAAAAAACCAAGCACAAATCTGTGTGTTTCAGAATCCTAACCCCATGCCTTTTTCTGTCTAGAACAGACTACATTTTTATTCAAAGCATTTTCCAGTGAAAGCGAAAAAAATGTAAGCCATAAGAAAATTCAACTTCCCAGATTGCATCACCTTCCTCACTTATAAGGACCAATCCCTTGGTTACATGCAAGAGAAATGACCTCCTAAGGAAGCTACACTAACAAGTCCACAGATGCTATTGACTTCAATGGACTTCCTTGGGAATTTACATATCTACCAAATAAAAAAAAAATTAACACCGGGAGTCAATGGGGGTGATCTGGCCCTGCTGTTCTCTTAAATAAGAAAAACGTCCATTTTCAGAAAGAAGACACTGGATTTTGAATTGCAATGACTGCAAGTACCCTGACTCACCCAGTATCCTGCATAGTCACATTACTGGTTATGGTTTTCCCTGATAAAAATAAAATGTAAGGCATAAGGAAAACTAGCCTACTAGCTCAGGACAGGGAAAAAAATAACTTTGCTGCTATGTATAAAAGCACAAAATCAATTCTGTGCAATTTAGCATCCACATTTAATTTTGAATTTTTAAACCGTAAATTATCAAAATAGCAATACTTATTTCCTAGCAACATTTCAATAAATTATTAGACAAATCCATATCACTGAAATGAAATATTTAGCCTTGAAATACTCCATTTATATCTGCTTGGTCTTGCTCCCCACCAGAGTGGTGACATTTTTAGGTTGGAGGTTTTACAAGGATTAGTCATCATTTTTGCTATTGTATGCTGTATAATCACCCACGTAAACTCATGTCAGCTTCCCTTAAATTAACTTTAATTCAGGTTTGCCAAAGGAGAAAATCAGACCGTAAGTAAATGAGGTCAAGGACTTTGAGGACCTCATCGAGTCCCACAATACCTGGATCTCTTTATGAAGTCCGTCTGCTCATCATGAGTCACACAAATGGGTGCAAGTATGGATGGCAGATTAAATAACTCTGTTTAATATTAGTCAGAAATAAGAAACAATAACTAATATTTGTAAAAAGTTACACCTGAAATATTCCACTCTGTCTTATGTTAAATGTACTTAGCAGAAAGGTCAGAGCTCCTGAATTTGCTAGATAAATAAATGTTGGTGAGGTGGATGAATCACTGGAGAATTGGTGCATGGCAGCGAATGAATAACCTGCAAATGCTTCCCAAACCCCATTATTTCCCTTTTTCCAGTAGGCCAAAGATTCATGTCCCTGCATGCCGCCAGTTCATTACAGAGAAATATCATTCCTCTCCTGGCACTCTCTGGGCGGCCTCTCAGCCCCACGAGGACCCTTTAATGTTTAATTCCCCATCATCTGCTCCAGTGAACAGCTTAATCTCTGCTTGTATGATCAATACTATATCAGTGTAAATTAAAATGACAATTTTAAAGTAATTAAGCCTGTTAATGCTCGATTCAAATGTCATTATTTGCACAAGGGATTGAGGAGAAATTACATCGTGTCCAGGGTGACAGGAAAATGTTTGAGCCTTCTCAATCCTGTTGCCGCTGTGCCACTGGAGGCTTTAGCAAAGCAGATTAACTTCTAGCTCCCACTGCCAGGATACCTATCCAATTTCAAAAGAGGATAACACAATTTGATAAATTTAATTCCAGCTACAAACTCAATTATTGTGATAATGGATGAAAACTGGGAGGAGACACTAAACAAGACTCACATAAAAAATACACTTAACTTCAGAATGAGATACAACAGTAATTGTTTTATTTGATTTGCTCTATCCCTTTTGAAAACCCTTTAAATAATTGTGATTGTTAGAAGAATGGCCAGCATTTATTAAATAGCATGAGCTCTGAGATCAAAGTGGCTGCAGTTTAAAGGATTTTGGTCACAATGGAAATGTTTGCAATCCTTCGTTGTACAGCTACATTTATTAGACAAGTAAAATTACATCATTACAGTATTGGATCTCATAAATAGATCTATAAAACTGAACTACACTCAGATGAAATCTCAGCCCATTCTACGTGCTGGCCTTTCCAGACCCTACTTTGACAGCATGTAGTCATTTATTATTTCAAAGGAAGATTTTAATAGTAGAAAACCCTAAACTTTATGAGACAGCCATAGGAGTGGGTTTGGATTTCAAGTCTGACCAGCGGAAAGTGCAGTCAAGCTATTGTTACCTGAGCTCATCTTTAACCTCAGGATACAGAAATCCACAGCAATTTAGGCAAAACACTGGACAGAGCCATCAACATTTTATATTTTGAAGCAGAGAGCAAAAGCGAAACACTGAATGTCATGGTTTTAACTGAATGGTAAGGAACAGTCAAAAATCTCTAATGCAGAGGAAGTTTCAACAGTATCATACTCCTACTGCAGAGGTACCACCAGCCTGAGAGGTCCATCAGCATTCCTGTCACTGGATATTGTTTAATAAATTCAGTTTATCTGACCGTTTGCATTTCCCGAAGTTCTCTGAAATAATTATATTGAATTTTTATTAGTGCACATGAAACATTTTTGGCTTTCACTTCTTTGAATAATAAATGGCATATATTAAAGTGCCTTACAGGTCTAATAACTTGCATCAGATCTATGTAGGCCTGTCTTATTAACTTTTAGTTTAAATTACAGCAGAATTCATCAATCAGTGTTTCCAAAAAGCAGACTGCACATTGCCACAGACTCACAAGAAAAATGGATCTCAGGACAATTAAAACATCTACTGTGTCTCAAGTATTTAATCAGAAAATCTATCAACCTACAGATTTTCTCAGATGAACTGTCTAACAAAGAACCCTGAAAGGGTAACCAAAGACTATTAAAAATTTTTCACAATAATGAAGAAAATGGAAAGAAATAACTGAGCTTTAAAATCAAGCTTAAGTTTTCAAATGAAATTCGTTAACTCTAGCACAAACAGAATTCTGAAATTACAATTAAGTCAAGCTGATGGAGTGGTGTGCAGTAGGTTTGGTGTTCCATCGCTCACTCCTTACACCCAGAACTGCTGCCGTGGCAGAGAGCAAACCCAAATCCCCAGTGCCATTTGATGTAACAAAAAAGATCTTTCTCCTGCAGGAATAGCTGCAGATTCAAAACTGGGAAGACAACATTTAGAACTGGGAGGCTACAGGAATGCTACTGTGAGTTAATTACATTTTGCTCTGATAATGAAATCTTTAAATTATAAGGCTTCTGCACGAAAACAGAACCAAACTGCTATCTTTTAAAAAATGACCAGAAAGCACATCAAATGAGTGAGGCCACTGTTACTGTGGGATTCCCCAATACCTTCAAACTCTGCTTTACCCTTTGTCTTCTCACATCAGTGACAGGCCTCAAGACCTGGCTGCTGCCATAGCATATGGAAACATGCACGTGTTAGGCAGGGGTTACTCTTCAAGAAACTTGAAAGAGGAAATTAAACACACATCTTTTGGAGGGTTTTAAAAATTAAATTAGGGAATATGAAGTAACACTGTTTTCATACCACAGTGAAATTATCACCCCTAACAATTTTATGCAGTATCTGCCCTGACAGCTTGAAATATTTCCCCTGTTATGCAGCACGGAAAATTAATCCAGACATGAGTCCACATATGGATTCTACAGCTAGCTAGTTGAATTCATAGAGTATATATTAAAAAGGAGTAATGTGCTATGAGTATTGAACAAGGCATTTCTCCTCAAGCACCCAGCTCCCTCCTGCCAGGCAGAGCAGGGACCATGGTTCACACCAAGGCTACAGATGAGCACAGTTGCCTAACCCCACTGCTCAGACACAGCCCACTGCCTGCTGGCTGGAAGGAAAGAAAGAAAAACACAACTTTCAAATTAGTGCCTGAATAGATTATTAGAATATTTTCCTTTGTACCTCACCTAAAACCTGTGCACATGCTACTACAGCTTTTCTGGCTTGCATTACTAGTAGGGCGTGTTAATGGACATCCCACCATATGGAGCAACACATTAATTGTTTCCCTATGTACAATAATAGCTCCATTTATCATGCACATGTTGACCCATGATGGCTTTGCAAAGCTTAATAATCATCGCTGATCTCAGTGCCTGAAGAATGAAGGAAGCATCGGTAAAATTTACCCCAAGTGACAGATTCATTCAGAATTATTAAGCATACCTTTGCTGTTGAAGATAGAAAAAGTGTTCAACCTCACTTTGCTTTTCAAATTGCACTGGCAGGCTTTTAAAGAAATAACATGGGTCAGTAGAAACGAACCCAACGTTTCTGGGAGCCCATCAGATTTCTTTATCCTCATCACTGTTCTGTTTTAAAACAACTCTTCCTTTTAATACTATATCTAGTATGAGCTGATTTTTTTCTACTAGGCTTTTATTAACCTGTGAGAAGATAAGGAAAACCAAGTGCTTTAACAGATTATTAATCTAGCCTGATCTTTATTCCTCCTATGCAGATTTGGTTCATTTAGCATGTACAGTAATGAGGGGCTTCACCTGGGTGAAGGAGGGCCTTTGTCCTGTGCTGGCAGCTCCATGACAAGCTGTTCACATCAGGTACCCATCTTGGGCAAAGTAAACCCAAATAAACGCTTTTTGGTGAGGCAGCAGATGGCCATGTTAGACCCAAACACTGTGAGTGCAGCCACTTCAGCAGAACCCATCCAAAAACCCAAAGGACAGCAGCACTTCATAAGAAATTACTAAGACTTTCCTACAGTTGGACAAAAAGGAACTTGATGAATTTCCTGAACACAGGTGTCAGTTGTTCAATTGTAGGGTGGTCTCAGACCATGGAGTGAAGAGGCTCCCAGGTGCCAGGAGACATCCTGGTCCCAGTCTCAGCACGAGACATGAGTGCCTGGATGGAGCAGGATGTTGAACAGAACCGCAAATCTGAATTTGGAACCGGCTATTGTGACTCTTTGGCGCTTTCTGCTCACTGCTTCAGTGGGCTTCTGTCAGAAAATGCTAACAAGCCTTTAAGCTCTTTAAGAGCTTAACAAATTTGCAGTTTGCTCCTATAGATTTCGTGCAGAATATTTGTTTCCCATGTGTGGTGCCATGACACAGCACTCAGTCAAATTTGTCTTCTGCCCTGATATATGGTCCAGCCACAATACACTTGGTCAAACCTTTGCCAGCCTGTCAGTTACAAATTTTTCTTACCCTTTAGGAAAGTCTACTGACAAGTGATTGAATTAAAGGACAATCTGGGCATAACACTGATCTTAACATAAATGGACAAACTATACACAACCAGCAAGACCTAAACAGCTACTGACTTCTTTTTTTTAGTATCACAACCAGGAGAAGTTTGCTAAGGTCAGTGTGAGGTGACCAAAGTACTGCCACGGTGCTCAGTAGCTGAGGATGCTCCTGACATGTGATCTCTTAACCCAGGCACTGGTATGATCAGGTGTCAGGATGATGATGCTCAAAGTTCTCCTTTTTGCCAATCAAATAAAAACATTTTTGAAAATAGAGAAAAATACCCAAATAGATAGTAGGACTGGACTCTCTTTAATTTCCAAAGTAAAACAGAATCTAATATTGCTTTTCCACTTGGAAATACTCCTAAATAGGAAAGGAGAAAAGTTTTAGTGCTGCTGTGCTAGACACAGCTGTCAAAGATGCCCACAGGACAATGACTGCAAACCTATGAAGGAGGGAGACATCATCTAAAGACTGTTAAAAATTCTTTCTTGCTTTCTACCTCTACATTGCTGCATGGGAACCTGTGGTTTTTTGCTATTTTACTGGTTCCTTGGCCTCCTCTCTTAAAGACTTGTTCCCTTTCCATTTTTTTGATTACTGAACTGGACCTTTTATGAACAAACTCTAAGAATATTCATTAACCTGCAGTCAAAAAATGTCCCTGAAAATAAACACAGGATCTTTGCTATTTAGCATGTACAAAGAGAAGCATATCAGGTTTACAAACTGCATTTACAACACTCACATTAGTAAAAAATCTAATTTCTTTTTTTTCCCCTTTGCCCTCACCACAAGTGATCTGAAAGGACATTAAACATACCGCCAGATTTCCCAGGACATGGAGAACCACCTGAGTGCTGGTGATACAGCCCTGGGAGCACACTTATGTGCCATGTCACAGGAATACAAGAAAACAGATGCAGGTTTAAAAAAGAAAAATAGTTGTGTGAACCCCAGGAATTTTAATCAAACTCCTGCACACTAACAATGGCAAACCTGGCTGATGAAATGCAGTTATGGAGGGAAGTGGACAATGACCAAAACTGCCATCAGCTCAATCAAGTAACTTACAGAGATCCAGTTTTATTCCTCTTAATTGATCATGTCTCCTTGAACTAAACAGAATAAATACATGATTTTAACTGCATTTGAAATTTACTAGCCCTGGCTAGTAAATCCAGGAAAGGAACCCTACAAAATGGACACTTCTGCCTGTGGAACCATGTGAAGGTGTGAACAGACTCGGGGACAGCTGGGGTGCAGTGAAGGCTCCGCAGGACAGACCAAACAGCTTAAGGGTCTTTTTTAACACTGACCAAACTTCTCTGTCTGCTCATGGAAGAAGCCCCTCCCATGCCCATTGCAGCTCTCCTTTCCTGCCTCCTTTCAGCGCTGCGCCAGCGCTCTGCCATCGCTGCAACAGCCGCCAGAGAACAGCAACATCAATACCTCTGCTCAGAAGAACATTTCGGTATCTAAAGCTCAGCTGGCTGCTTTTTAAGAGAAAATGACTTTTTGAAAATGCAGGTGACTGCATTTTATCCTTTCCACTAACCAGAAAGACCTAAATACCTCCACCCCAGAGCACACAATGCTGCAGCGCCAGGACCCGAGCAAGTCCCAGTCAAAGAGCTCATTACACTGCTGCACACCTATTGCTGGTCGGATGTAAAATGAAGTTAAACCAATGAAGCAAAAATAATCCATTTAATGCTTATGCTCTGTGATGCATTTCTATGGGGTTTCTATTGTTGTTGTTACAGTGCTTCTGTTCATTCTTATGCTTTAGTGGTTCCACGGCAATTTATCAGCCTGGAGTGGAAAATACCTGGCACCTACTTAAAATGCATGGAGCTAGCAATAAAATTAACCTTGTGGCAATTGTTTTCCCACATGTTTGATAGACCAATGTCAGCTCATCTGTTAGAAGGAAATAAAAAAGTCAAGCCTAAATGTACAAAAAATTATGATGGAAGCCTTAAATAAAGCAAGGGTAATGCAAGTTTATTGAGTCAAAAATCAATCAATCAATGACCGAGTGGATTAGGAGCACCTCATAAGCCCCAAAGAAATAATTTGCCCAAACACTGAGATTTAACGGTAGAGGACCAAATTCCAACACTTTTAGGAAGTAAGTAATGAAAAATCAATTTGAAAGGAAAAACAGATCAAGAACCCTGGATTCTGACATGCCGACACATTTATTGCTGAATACCATTTCTTGGCTGACCCGAAAACTTCGGAAGGTGTTTATTTACTTTCAACACCTTCCAGAGATCAATATTTTTAATTTGGATCCGAGTTATTATTTTTCACATCACAGCATCGGGGAGTGGAGTAAAGTGGCTCATATTTTAGTGCTAAAAAGATCGATATGACAGTTTCACCTTCACTGCAGCCCCCCGCAGCCGCACGGGTGCACATCATCACGTCCCGCAGGGGGGTGCAGTGCCGCGGCACAGGGAGCAGGTCATCACCCAGCCCCAGCTCCAGACAGCCCATGATTTACCTGGTCATGAAGGGCCCGGTGCCCTTAGAAAACCAATCTTGCTTCTCCCACTTTATCAGGCCTGTCTCTTACCCAGTGTACGGGAAGGGGGAGGGGGCAGGATGAGAGAGAAGGGGAAGAGAGGGAGGGCAGGAGCAGAGCAAAAGACAATCAGTTTCACAAAGCGGATTACGTCCCTCATCGTAAATGCATCCATTCGTTTTTACCTTCCTTGAACCAGGGCACATCTGTAATCGATAATTAATTTTCCATAAATTTCAAAATATTGTTCTGGTGGCTGGAAGAAGCGGAGCACACGGGAAAGCGGGAGGGAGGATCCCTGTGGCACGAGGCTGTGCGTGGGCTCCGGTGGCTCTGTTGATCGGCCGCAGGGCTGGGGAGCAGGCAGGAGAGCCGTGCACCCGGCGGCGGGCGCTGCCCGGCAGCTCCTGCCCCGCTGCCGTTCAGGATCCGCTGCTGCTCCAAGAGCCAAAGCCATGGGCTCATGCTGCCCACGCACTGACACACCTGACCACGCTGGCCCCAATCTGGCTGCTTCCTCTGCACTGTGACAGACCGGCTTCAGAGGCACCTTCTATACACGGCCCTGGGGCTCCCAACCTCCCTTCCACAGCGGCATCACCCTTCCCGGGTGGCAGACTGAGGTGCTACACAGACACTAACACAGCGCTTCAGAAAAGGGAAGACTGTTTCTAAATACTGAGAAGAGCATTAACTGCAGGTTTTACTGTACACAGGTCAGTGACATGGAGGTCAGGGATGGGATGCATGTGGCACAAGAACAGACCTGTGGGACTTATGGCTGGCAGAGCTTGGAAGACTCAAGCTTACCTGGGCATGCATGCACTGCACAGGTAACTGCTGCAGGCTGACTACGCTGTCTGGACAAAGTACTCTCATGGTCATAGAACCACAATTCAAACCCAAGCACTAATTGCACACCCCTGAGTGATTTTGTAACAAAACAGTGATGTCCAGCCCCAAGAAGTCATTGATGATACCATAACAGAGCTGTTCCCTGTCATTTAGTGCAGTAATCAGTTCCTTAAAAGCACAGCTCACTTGAAACCAGGTGGATACCAAAATGGGAAAGGCATCTATCAGTAAGAAGCATTTATGAGGAAATCTCACACTTTCTTCTTAGTGTGTCTTAGAAAACAAGCAGCAGAGACGAGGAGGAAATGTGTCCTGAGGAACACATTCTTTTCTCAGCATAATTAATAGCTCACACTCTTTAAAAAATTGCCTTCATGAAGTCCTGTGCTTGGAAGAGTGATAAATGACAGTCATCCTCCTGGGGTGTGTTCCAGAATACTAACTGAAAAGTAAATGCAGGACTATTTCTCCAAATTATGTATCCGAGCTAAAGGTCATATTAAAGAAGCAGCTTTATGTAATGACATTAACTGAAAGCCAGCAGCTTCTGGCTTAGTGACAGCAGCACTGCAAAGTCAGGGTAAGGAGACTTCCTCGGACTCGTGGGGACATGCGCAGTGCCCAAGCGCTCCGTCCCCGATACGCCTCTCCTGCATGGACAGGGACTGACACCCACTTCTAAATTCCAGTCACTGAGTCCTTCTGGATTCAAGAAGGGTAACAATGGAGAACTGCAGTGACTGACAAATGACCCAAATGTGTGGACAGTCACCTGTGCTTTTGTGACATGTTTAGAAGGAACAGTCCTTGGATTTCACTGCAAAGCATCTAATTTCCCAATTAAATCTTGCAACTCAGTAAGAATTCTTGGTTTGTTGACCTCTGTAAGTCAGAAGCCAAAGGGATCCAGCCTGACAAATGACATTTTTTACTCTTCTGCTAGTATTAGGAGATCAGAAAACAAACACTAAAACCTGGCTGAGACTGGCCCTAGGATCCTGGTGCTCCCAGGGGCTATTTGGAAGCCTGGCAGAGAACAAGTCTGTGAGTTGGTATCTCTCACCTGGGACAAAGGCTGAAAACTGAGGACATGTCCAAGGCCCCTGGAAAAACATCCATCACTAGATGTGCTTGGATGGAGACACATACCTTGGATAATGCTCCCTAGACTTCTCCACTCCACCATCCTTGCTAAAGAACACATCCTTCCAGCTCAGCCAGTATAGACACACAGCATTTTACTGGCCTGTTAATGCCCACTGCATCTCTGAAGAAGACTTATGAACACTCTGCAAGCAGTATTTTGTTGGCACATGGTTAAAGGTAAAAAAATGAAGAGAAGCTCTGGTGCACTAGAAATCCTAAGAAATGACTGCCAAGTGACTGTCTCCAGTTTCACAACATGGTTTAGGATTGGTTCATCTGAGTTTTTTTAAGTTTGTATTTTCCAAGTGTTCTAATTTTTTTAGCTCAGACTTTTCTCAGTCTTTCAGGACCACTGGAGATACTTTTTTTTTGTTCCTCAAAAAATCATTTCCATATACAGAAGAACAACCCTTGTCTACATGGAGACATTACTAGTTAACACGAATTTACAGCAAAGCAGCGGTTCTGCACTTCCACAGGAACAGCAGCCTCCAAATCATATTTCCATCCCTTCCTTCCCCATTTGCCTCTGAGGCCTCTGGCACACAGGCAAGTGTTCTCCCACTACTGCCTAAAAGCTAAATGGAGGTACCACCAGAAAGGATTCCTTGCTCCTGCCTGGACGGCGAGTCCAGAGAGGAGTCACACCCGTCGAGCGAAGGTCCGGAGTGTGCTCAGCAGATAAACTCTGGTTCAAGTCCCAATGCAGAGATTTACACTCTCTGTTCTTGGGCAGAAGCAGAGGGTAGTTGGTGTACTGCAAAGTCACTGTCACTGACAAGCAATGCTACCTCCAGTTTTAAAGACATTAACGCTCCAGCAATATTTAAGTTCTGAGGCAGGCAACTGAAAATATGGTAAAGCAACATCTGAAATAGGGGTATATAACTTCCCCTCTACCTGCCCCAATCCTGAACTTTAGTTCTACATTGTATTAAGATTTTTCTGCTGTTCTTGGAGGAAACGCTGTTTTTCAATTGTAAAAGTATAATTACAGAAATATCGTAACACCTTCCAAATGTTACTCAATTCTGTATTTCCATGCCTTAAACCCATATCTTTCTGTACATAACAATCCAGGTAAACAGGATCTGTTCCCATGTCCTGTATCCACCTGGGGATCTGACTGCATGTTCCCTTGAGAAGTGACATGCCAAAAGCCAACATTCCTGTAGCCTGGGAGCACCTGTGTCCATGCACACGTCTCAGGGGAGGATTTGGGGGTGAGATTCCAGCCAGCACCAGCATCAACACCAAACTGCCAGGCAGGTGATGATGCTCTGAGGTGTTTTTCTCCTCATCTATATCATGCACACGATCTGTATCAGGACCCAAAGCTGGTGCAGTCGGTTCCTGCCATGAAACTGAGGGGTTTTCCAAGTCTTACCTAGTAGCTGGGCATCAAGGGGACAGGAAGCTTTAAAATGACCTGATGTTACAGCAACTGTTATTTAAAAGAATTTGCATAAGAGAGGACTGCAAGTAGCAGCAACATTTGAATGTGGGATTTATAACTGCAGCTGTTTTCACAAAGAAATGAGTCAGTACAGAAATACTCCATCTTTTTTGGAGACCTTTTCAGCAATGCAAGGCATATAAGACTGCAGCCTTCCAAGCCCGGGTTTAGTAAGCCATTACTGTAATTAGCTGAGTTTTGCAAAACGAATTAGGGGGTTTTGTGTTTTGTTGCGAGTTTTTGGTATTTGTGTGTGCATGCATTGATTTGATCAGTTTTTTTAGATTAAAGTTATGATTTACTTTGTCTTCTTCCACCCCCCAGGGTCCATACATTTCCTGATCATTAGGACTTTGTTCCCAACATTCTCACACATTACCCACCCACGCAGACTTCCTTTCTTTACATGATTTTTTACTCTGTGGGCCAAACGCCCCAAACTGCTCTACTGTAAGCGGTCAAACCATCAACTGTGAATTTTAATGTGAGGGCCACCCGAATTGTGGCCCAGTTTCTGGGCAGCCCTATTTCCCATAACTTCCATGACTGTGAGCCATACCTACAGGCACGTGCTGTCCCAGACTGCTTCCAGTGACATGGACTGGCTCACCACTGACACAGCTGCTGACTTTCACAGACACACTAAAGATCAGCCCTAACACTGTACAAGACACATTTCCACCTTCTGTGGTATTCATATCATCTGATGTTCTCTCTTGTACAAGCTGATGCCTTTTCCTGTCCCAAACAAAACTTTGCTCTTCTATTGACCTTGTTATTTGGAAGAAACTGAATCTACTTTTCAGATACCAAATCCTATTTCTAGCACAGTTTTCCTATGCTTATTACAAAGCAGGTGTAAGAGAAACCTTCTCGTTGGAGGACAAAGAACATGGATATCTCAGAACCCTGGTAACAACGTTCAGCAAAGAAAAACATGCCTCCTTGTGAGAGATGGGGCCTTTTCCAAATGCTTCTCCACTAAACCTAAAGGATGAAAGATGCACAACCTGAACAGTCAGACTGGAAGGATGCCAAGACCACCAGCAGTACAAGCACATCCAAACACCGCAGGCAAACCTGCTCTCCCCAGCAGCCACGGAGAGACCCCTGCACAGGACACAGGAACTGGGAAGGGTTTCTGGGTGATCTGGGAGTAACGCCCATCACTCCTCAAACCAATGCTCAGGGTGATTCTATTTCATTCAGAAATCAGATTTTACATTTTTCTCCAACAAAATCTTTTGTTTGCCTGGAAAAGATGGAATAGAATGAAACAAACCCCAAACTCCTTTACACTTTGATATGCACAACCAAAGGAAGGGAACAGATAACAATCCTTCCCAACTGCAACTGCTATCACCCACCTCTGGAGACCTGGTATTTATCCTGGTTATACGAAAAAATTGTTATGATCAGTTGCTTTTGTTTTGCTACATTTATTTATGTTAATAAATTGCTGCCAATATGGCAACCTGTGTTCAGGGTAAAGGCCAGAATTGAGACACAAAGCTATTCCTGTACAGTGAGCCACTCAGCAAATAGCAATATTTAGAATTGTTTGGACAGAGGCAGCAGAGTCTCAGCCAGAATTCATGAGCAAAAATCACTAAATTTGTCAAAATGACTAAACCCCACATTTCCACCTTTTCCTCTTTTGTTTCACACGCTTTGCATGTCAGACAAATTATCAGGAAAATACTCCTTGTTTGACATTTCATTGCTTAATGCTTTACTGGTGCAGTAAAACAAGACAACTGCTGAAATTATAGGAAAATAAATTTGTAATTTCTTCCTCATTTAGCCATTTTTGAAGCTTGTGTATAGGAAAGTCATTAATGTTATGTCCTCCTATCGACGTTCCAAGCCTTTCAAGGGATAACTAATGTTTTTTCTATACTCTTCCATGTGGCCAGTTAAATTAGACACATTATTTCTGTGCTGTTAGGGAACACTGATCAATAGATACTTGGAAAGCCCTCTAAAACGAAGTGGAAACACTTCCTCAGTGTCAGAGGGTTCTAGTTTGGGTCTGTATGTCGCAAACATTGCTAAATGTAACAGAGCAGTGAGAGTGTGTCTGAGGCATTTCAACGCTCGCTTCCAAAGCTCGGAACACTCGTGGCTGTTACAGGCATGACACGCTGTTTGCTGGGCCTTTGTCACTGGCTTCTCTCCCTGGGAACGGCTCCACTGCCGAAATCCATCGGCCTCTATCAGCAGAGCCCGCAGGCTTCACCTCAGCTCAGCATCGCTCAAGAGCTGTGCAGAATCTCACCATTTTTCCCTTGGAAACTGGGATGCTCAGTGTCTTTCACAGCAAGAGCCATATCCTGAGATATGACCAGGTGACATAATACAATTCCATCTTTTGCTACTGTTAGTTTTTATTTCATTGTGAAATAACAGGTGCATTCCTAGCCTTTCTGCACTGTATGGCAGGTGAGCAGTGAGGTGAAACCTGCTTGCCACAGGATGTTCACAGTCAGGGGGTGAGCAGCCTTATGGATTGATTTCTATGTGGCTACAAATGCTGCATTATAACATTATTTCAAACACTAATAAACCCATTGATTTCTGTCAGTAAACACCATACATCTGATTTTTCTACAGTCATACTGGTCTTATTTAAGTATTAATTCAGTGCCTCAGACAAACACATTAGCAAGTGCCTTAAGCAGCATTTCATAATTTCTTAAGCAATTATTTTCATATTTTCCAATCTCACATCTTTTCTTGAAAGCCAGAGTTGTTCCAAATCAAACATTTTGTCACACAAACCAAATTCCACATATGCATTACCTGAAAAGAACTGTTAATAACATGAAGGCTCTGCTTGACCAATGTGTAACTGGCCCTGCCCTTTACTCAACTACACACAAATGCAAACAAGATTTCTGACTGCCCCATACCTTAGGCTTTTTTTTTTCTGTAAAAAGACAAAACTTGGGAATGAGGTGCCCAAATCTCTAAAGAGGACCCCCATGTGGGGCTTTGAAAACTTCAGTTTAAAGCATTTTCTGTATTATGTGTGTCAGATTCTCAATTACGTCAGCAGATAACACTGCTTTCCATTACCATTCCTCCTGTTCTATTAAACACACAACATCCTCCTGAGCACTTGGCAAGCCTTTACACAAAATGCCGTAGAACCCTCAGCCCGTGTGAGGAGCCTGGTCGGCTGGGGGGCAGTGGGCAGCAAGGGGCTGGGGACCTGCCACGGCCACAGCCCTGACGAGCGCTGGGGACAACAGCGGGGCTGCTGAGCGCTGCCCCACAGCCTGAACAGAAGGCTGGGAGGATCCCTGTGTCTTAGAAGGGAAGGGTTAGATCCGAGTAGATACACTCCACAACACTTCAGTGGCCACCAACACGTGCCCCCCAGCACGGGAACGGAGCACGTACCGAATCACTCGCGGCGAGCGGCTGCCCGCAGGGCAGTGCTGTGGGAACAGACTACTCACGGATGAGCTGCTGACAATGGACACCGAGCAGTCCTCCGCTCTCCCTTCTGCTTTTGGGAAGCTCCCTCGGCCCTGTCCCGGCCTGGCCTGGCCTGGAGATGCTTACAGTGAACATGGGTGGGGAATCGCAGCCCCTGTGCCCACAGGGCCCACTGGGGAGCCAGGCCACCGAGCCCCGGGCCCGCGGCGAGGCAGCGCCGGCGTCTCTGGGCTGCAGTGTCACAGCGCAGCGTCCTGGCACACGCAGAGACACACGGGGGGCAGCAGCGTCAGCCCCAGCTCGGCGAGGGGATGGATGCCACGATCAAAGCCGCATCAAGCCTTGTGCCCGTACCAAGACAGCCTTTACCCTGCAGAGCCTGCTCCCAGCTCCCCTGCCCAGGAAACTTCCTTCCTTTCATCTCCAGAAGATTTGCTGTGTTCTTGGACTGCAAAGAAACTGTATTAAAGTAAGAGGCCTGAAAACAAAACTTTTATTCCATTCACAGCAAGTGACAATCTCGACTAGCCATGCTTTCCCTCAAAAATCTTTACTGTTTGAATGAAGCAAATTTATTTATCAAATGGAATTATGCTTCAAGAGCATATTAAGAAAAATAAATTTAAGTACTATGTACTATAAAAAAAGGGAAAAAGCTAAATAAAAATGGACAACTTCCATGCAAAAAGCAGGCAACAAGTCTTAAGCTGCCACGGACTCCGAGTTAAAGCCTTGGAAATATGTCGGCAGTATCGCTGGACTGTCAAAAGCAGAGGTGTCAAACAAATGGCAGATGATTGAGAAGATTTACTGTTTGAGGTATGTGTTGAGCCAACCAATAACTCTTTCCATAAATCTTTGGTCAAATTACTTTAAGAATATACAGTAATTAAACATGCAACAAGGCAGAAGCAAACACAAATGCCGCCTGCTCCTGCGCTGAAACGAGAGCAGCTCTCGCACCTCGCACCATCGCCACAGGTGACCCACTGCCGGCCGGCCCAGGGCGAGGAGCTGCCGGGCACTCAGCGCCCTTCTGCTGCTCCTACCTCAACACGGAGGAGTGGAAGCAAAATAAAAGCCCGGTCCATCCGTGATCCCTGTGCCGTTCCGTCTGTGGCTGCCCTGCCAGCCTGCGGGCTCGCTCCAGCACTCGTGGGCAGTGCTGGCCGAGGGCCGGCAGGGACGGGGCCCGCCGGAGCGGGGCAGAGGGGCCGCAGGCCGCCGCGCTGCCCTCAGCCGCTCTCCGGCCGCTGCTCCTCCTCGGCTGGGCGCTCCCGCAGCCCGCGGCTCCCCCGGCCCNGCTCGGGCCAAGGAGCGCCAGCCGCAGCAGGCTCTGCCGGAAAGGACAGCCAGCCCTTGCTTCAGCCTCGGCTCTCCAGCAGCAATTAGGAAAAGTCTCTTTTTTTTAACATTTAAAAGCTTAGAAGTAGTTGATTTCTTCTTGTGCTTAGAGACTATAGTCTATAATTTAATTTCAAGTATTTCAGCTGATTTTTAGATGGATGTATTCCTACAAAAACAGGTTATAATTATTCTTTACAAATAAACTTTTTTTTTGACTAACCATGTAGTCGGCTGCACAACTGCAGGATGAAATTCTGAATATAAAATCCACAGCCCATAGAAAATTCAATTCTATACAGGAATTCCACAGCTGATACAAAACAGTATAACAATTCTGCGGATAAAGAAGCTGCTTTATCACCAATTTCTTCAGCACCAGCACATTTGTAAACAACAGAGATGGAACCATGGCTGTATTACTGGGCTACTGATCTGTGAAATCCCTCACTGTTTTGTAATTATTCCTCCTCTTACAATTACATAGAAGTGTCAGAAAACAGGTGGAAGATAAACCATGCCCTCCCAGCAAGAACTCTGTTGATGTGTTAAGAGATTTGTTTCAAAAATGCATAGAAAAAAAGACAACTCAAAACCAGAGGAAGGTTCTGCTGTGACAACACCTTTCAGATTCCATTTCCCACCCAGAAGAGATTGGAAGCTATTACCTGACAGACAACTTAGTTCCCTAAGAAATTAAGTGGGAGATTTCATTTCAGGTGGTTGTAAATAAATGTCCATGTCACAGAATGACAATACTTCTACAACCATTTTTCCAGCATTTTGTCAGAAGCTGTAGGATTAAATTTGACATTCACCAGCTTCCTTCACGAACTCATTTTTGTTCAATTAAAAGAAGAGAGAAGCTAATGAAGAGGTCAAACTTTGTGACACACATTTCAAGAAGCTCCCAACCGTGTATTTCACCAAAACTCAAAAAGCAGGAGGCTGTAAAGGGAAAGGATTCTGAGTTACAATGAAGACGATGAACACGATGAGGTAAGAACTGCTGGAAAATGTGCAGAAGCAGCAAAGTCTCCACCAAGTGCAGTACCAGCCCTGATCCCTGGCAGGCACTGCCACCACGAGGCTCCATCTCGCTTTGCATTTTCACTACAAACAGGGTTTAAATCCTCATTTCTCCATTTCCCGTTTTCTACCACACACACCTCACCAGAAGCACTTCTGTGCATGGCTGGAGATTTGCTTCTGGCATTTTAGGGCCTTCATAAGGAATACTAACATGTTTTTCAAACGGTTTTATTCCTTTTATTCTGCCTAGGAAGTGGAGCTAGGAGAAAGTAAAGATCACACAAGTATCCGAGCAGCCAGCACCCGCACGCAACCAGTGCTCTGCTGCCAGCCCTTGCCCAAGATCACCCCACAGCCCTGCACCCGGACACCCTCTTGCTGCCACCAGCCTTACACACGCTCCCACGTGCTGGAGTACCAACAAAAAAAGCCAAAGAACCAGCAGAGTAAGATTTGTTTAAAAATATTTATACTAACATTGCTTAGGGAGAACAAAACAAAACAACAGTGAGATAGAGGGAAGCACTTGCTCAGGAGTGATGTGGGAGACTGATGATAGAACACTTGCAGGCTTCTCACGAGTGCCTCTTAGAAAGGAGTCTGGACTTTTCTCCATCCCAGACTGTTCCCTGGATGAACCTCATAGGAGTTAATTTGAGAAGAGAGTCTGAATGACTCTCCTGGCTCCTCCTGTGGCATCACCTTCACTTGCAGAACAGCCCAGTCCCCAACCCTCCCTCCAGAGATCATCACATCTCTGCCAAGCAGTGCTGCTGCCACCCACTCAGAGGAATTCCTACTTCTCTGGGTTGGCATAATTTTTAGAGATAACAGTATAAAAATAAACACTGGTACAAAACATCTTTCCACAGAAAGGAGAGGAATGAAAAAAGGATAAGATGGAAACAGGCTCCTGTGAGTAGTAAAAGAAAATTCAAATCAAGACTACAGTAATCGAGAGGCAGGAAAGCACACTCTAAAGTCTCCTGTTCGGCAGTGGGTCACAGTGACAGTGACAAATCTGAGACTGACTGACATGGCAGTGGCAGCAGAGCCCCTTCTCCGGTCTCCCCAGGAGTGTGTGTGCCCCAGCGTGCCCTCCCTCCCAGCCTCAGTGCGGGGGCTCCGGGGGCTCCTCCCGGGCGTCCGGCGCCCACGCCTGGGCACTGCAGGCTGGAGCTCCAGCGCTGCAGCCTGGTGCTCCAGCTCCATCTCCTGGGGAAATCCTGCCTTTCTGCCCAGCCTCAGCATTCCGTACAACTGTTAATGAAGAAGCGGGCTGAGAACTCATCAGCATGTGAATTCCCTCCACATTCAATTCAATTACAACTCTCTTCCTAAATCATCCTTTTTACTTAACCAAACTCTAAATTGGCAGAGCTAATAAGCTCGGGAGAATCAGTGTACACCATCCATTTCTGGGAACAGGACAATATTTTCTAAGATGCATTAATAACTATGACAGGATTTATGTATAAGATAAATTCATTTCAATTTCCTTTTTCAATTAATGGCCAATTATTTGAACTCAGCTCAACCAAAAATATTACTCAAGTATCATTAATCTAACAAAAATTAACTTTACTTTTCTCTCAGTAACGAGCAGATATAATTTTAAGGTACAATAACACACTTGAATATCATGTTGTCCATCTGTATCCTCAGGACTACTGCTCCCCACTGGAGCCCCCATCACGCTGGCTCAGGTTATTGCTCTAAAGGATAGTGACTCGAGCAAAGGTCTGCCCTAGGTGCTGCTGCAGGCTACCAGTGCATTATCTACCCTAGAGTAAGAGCCATTTTACATTAAAAAATACACCGGTACAGAGTGTGTGAAGTAAAACAACCCAGGGAAGAAAAACAAAGCACAACCTTTTCCTGCACACCCTGGCAGTGCCTGGACTTGCTTTATCTTCATTGTTCCCACAGCCTGGTGCCACCCACCCCACCGAGGAGCGCCGGGTGCTGCACAGCCTGGGGCCACCACTGAGCCCTACAGCGCTCAGAGCCCGTCGTGCTCCAGGACAGCAGTGTGGGTGCAGGGTTGGATGGGGGCACCACCAGCCTGGGCTGGTTCTGAAAGGTTGCTTTTAGTTTTGTTGGGTTTTTTTTTTGTTTTTGTTTTTTTTTTTTAAATTTGAATGAAACCCTGCTATACAATGAACTAATTGCAGTACACTGCACCATTACTAGGAGGAGGAGGCTGGAACTTGAGCACATCACATGTAGAGCCCAGTGGCATTTTGTTCATTGCAAGGTCACCTGTGGGCCTGAGCAGGCAGACAGACAATGGAGGATTGTTTATTTTTTAAAAATAAACCTATCCTGGGAAGCAGCGCAATTACCCCACTGTGCAGATGCTTCTGCCCATCAGCTAAGGGCTGTCCCACCCACACAGCTCCCAACACCCTCCCTGCACACTCCAGGCAGGAGCTGGTGCTCAGCTCACTCTTGGAGGTCTGGTGTGCCAGGAGCCCTCAGGACTGACTTACTCCAGTAAAGATTCTCTCAACCTGCAGGAAGCACACGTTCAACACAGCAAGAAGGCTTTAAGCTGCTCAGGGGTTTCCTCTGCCTCCTCTGAACAATGAAAAGGAAGCCAAGGATTTTCTAAGCAATGTAAGACCTTAATTGAGTACTCCAGAAATCAATAAATACATGGCACGAAACAAAACTAGACTTGATCTAATTACAATAAAAATGTCACCAATTATACTGACATGTTTTCATATAAAAATAGTTATGGATTTGATGAAAACATCAATGTATTTCTGGCTGATATTTACCTTCAGTGCATTTTCTTATTCCAGAAAAAACCACCTTATTTACCATTAACTCGGGCTATTCAAGAAGTATTGACATGCTGAAGTTCAACACACCCAACTATTTTTGAGTCATCCTTCACATAGAGAAGTGACAAGACTTATAATTTACCCCTTACATGAAATATACTAAGTACAATAAAATTAACAGAGAATGTAAATAATGGGATGTTGGGTAAAATCAATGCAACTGCAAAGACCTGTTTTATTATGAGTGAAGTCCATTCACTATAGTCACAAATAAATGCAATGTACTGAATTTTTCAGCTTCTCAGATTTTTACTTATTTCAGTCTTCTTATATCTGTCTTTTCATTAATTGTACATTCTGACAGAAATCAAGATCTACCTCCTGGATAACATTTTATACAACAAAAGAAAGCATCATGCTTTCAAACAGGGATTTACAGGAGGCTGTGTTTCACAAAGCTTTGCCAAGCTATTTGAGTGTCTGAAATTTAGCACATGAACCAGTTTATCCATACTCAACTGCTATTGGTATTTCCAGTCAGAACTGGAACAGCAGCACAGCTGCCAGTTCAGTTAATCTGAAATTTCTGGGAAGCCACTGCAGAGGCTGTCACCCACCACCCTCATCCATAACTGCTGGAAGCGCTGAGCTCGAGCACTGCCACCTTCCCAGCGCTGACAGGCATCAGCTCTAATGCAGCAGCTCTCTGCCAGGAGATTAATCTTCAGGTCATTTTTACATCTGATAAAGCTGTGCCTCTCCAGAGTGTGATACGAACTGCTTCATCCCCGTGCCCCCTGTGACACCCCTGCTGCTCCCAACACCTGCCCTCAATGAAAGCCTTGGGCCAGGAGTCACTGCCCAAAGCTGCCACTCCCAGCCCGACCCTCGGATCCTGCAGGCTGACCCCCTTCCTGGGACAGGGACCTGCCACCCCAGCACCTTCCCCGGCCACGCTCTGGGGTTTATTTTGTGCGTGTGTTTAGTAAGTTTTGAGTGGAAGAAAATCCCACACAGTCTCATCCTACTGTCACTCCTGGCAGAACAAACACAACCCACTGAACCACAGCTCCCTCATCATGGGGCCTACCCCTCTCCCCACAAATCCCAGACCTAAAACCAGCTGCTTCTACCAGATTTGTTATATGTTACCATAAATGACAAATCCTGATATTAAGCTTTATGTCTGGGATGATGCAAAATGATCCATTTTGGTCCTTAATACAATAAGAATTATTAGTTTTTAAAGCCAAATCGCTCCACTAGAGACACCTCATCATTACACTGGTTTCATATTTCTCATGTGGAATTTGTACCTACGCTGCTGTAAGCTGGAGAGAGAGGCTGCTGACAGTGTTGTCTCAGATCTTGCTGCCAGTCCTATTGCAGCCAAGCTGAGTAACTGTGGGCAGCAAAATCTGGTTTAGTTTTGCAGGAGCCAAGCCAAGGAAGGCCTTACAGAGGAAGTGATGCCAAAACTGGTAGAAAAGGGGATGTGAGAGCAGCAGAGATAAAGGTTAGCCAAACTGTAACTGCTTGGGCTTCTCCCTTTCTAAAGAAAATAGCATTGCACAACAATATATATGATAAACATTCATATTTCAGAGAGGTAATAATGTAACAACAAAGCTACCATCTGCTGCCAAGTCTGTGCCTTAGAAGGGATGGAAAAAAAGCCCACAGAAGTTACAGAACTTTGCAATCAAACAGAATGAAGGAAACAGGGAGACACGTAATATCATACAAGGCAAACCACCCTGGAGATAAGACCAAAACTTTACCCTAAATGGACACACCACATGTGAAACCCCTGCTCAGACAGTCACACATACACACACACTGAGCAGAGGAGCTGGAGATCTGCCAGTTCAAATCACATGTGTGAAAAACCATTTCTATGAATCTTTGATTCCTGACAGCAATGTCAGGAACTGTGAATGAGGAGTGTGAGCATTCAGTGCCAAAAAGCAGACTGTAAGAAAGCAGAAGGTTTAGGGAGCTCAGTGTGAAAGTGCACCCTCTCTCCTTTCTAGGTTTTTGGGCTTTGGTTCCAAGCCACTACTACTAAAGTCTAACAATGAAGGTATAAAACACTCCTCTAGCACACAGCATTTCCTCACAGTGACAGTAACACAAAACATCACTGAATAATTGCTCTTCCTTTGGGTTTTGCCTTTTCCACACTAAGCAGATTCAGTTCTAGAAGGTTCTTACGGGTTGGAAAGAAGAAGAGACAGAAAAAACCCAGAAACATCACTCCATGAGGCCATCTTTTCGCTATGCTTCTAAAAATTGTAAGAAAAGACCTGGATTCCAGAGCACTTTGTGCTGCCTTTGCCTTGTCTGCAAATGGAGACAAAATCCTGGTGTTTGCTGCACTCCTTCTCTCCTAGCTCTGCTTCCAGGGATTGTGTTTTGTTGAGTGACAGCATTGCAGCAAGATCCTGCTTTGAGTCTGTCAACACAGTCTCTAAATCCCTTCCAGAGTGCTCCCTCCTGGACAGGGATTCCCCTCACCACCACACAGCTCATTGCTGTTTCCCAGTGCCTTTGCTGCTTTCTGATTCTACCACCAGTGTTTCGCTCTTGCCCCAGGGCCCTAACGCTGAGGAGCCGACACAAAGCCGGAGGACTCCCACGGGAAACTCCCTCCCTCCTGACATCCTCCCAGTTTGGGACTGATGGAGTCATTTTCCAGCTGTCCAGCAGCCCTCCCTGGTGTTTGTGGCATTATTTACAAACAGCCTGTCTTGTGGGGTACACATCAAACACTTCTGTAAACTCATTTTGTATCTTTACAGCCACCAGTTCAACAGAGGGTAATTTAACCAAACAATAAGAATGTGTTTGGTTGCATTGTTATCCATGGAAAATAACATTGGTACTAGCAGTCTTTTTTCCCCTTCCCCTTTATTGAATCAATATGTTGACAGAACTTTTTTTCCCCTGGAAGGCCCAGCTTTAGTAAATAAAGGATTAGAGGAAAAAAAATGCAAAGTAATACTTATGACAAGAAAGGGAGAAATACAAAGGTGGCTGGGGAATATTGCAAGAAACACAATGCCTAAAAAATGTGGTATGTGAAACAAGAAACCACATTAGTTCTTGAACTGGGAACTTTGCAAAATACAGGGTTCTTCACAGAGACACTAACAGCATATGCTCTAACTGGGATTTCTGTTCAACCTCTATAAGAGCCTTTTTTCCACCATAATGCCATCAAATCAAATCAAATCAACGTACCTCATGGTAAATAAAATAACTTCAATACTATGAAGTACTATGACTATTACTAAACAAACAAACAAAAGTTGCATTTTGTTATGGATTGCATTAGTCTTCTATACTTTTTCCCAAATTAAGATCACAGATGATTACCCCTTTTTCCTGTATCACAGAGAAGTCTTGGCTGGAAGGGAGCTCTGGAGCTCACCTGGCTGAAGGCAGATCAGGTAAATGCAGAGCCCCTTGCAGCTCCCCTGCCCACATCAGGAGATAGGTGCTGTAGGGCCCCTGCAGGGTCACCACCACTGTGTGGGATTATCTGGATGCAGCTCTGACCTGTGAGTGACTCCAAAACACGCAGCTCTGTCCTACTGCTTTTACCTACCAGCACTGTGAACTTTGTTCAGCACTCTGAACATCTGCAGAGTACAGTTTCACCATTAGTGACTGAGGTTTGTCCCACTAATGCTCAGTAAAGCTGGTAATCTTGTTTTTATCTCCTTTGATGAGCAAGAGAAAAAAACTCACTGATGCCTCTCCTCCAGTTTCACGTTAGCTGGGCTTGTAGCCAGAGTTATTAAAAAACAAAGAAATAAAAACCTTTCCAGGTTCTTATTCCCCAAGCTTATATGCCTGCAAGCTGGGGTTTGTGTGTGTGCTGGGCAGCTGGGTTTTTATTGCCTGAACTGTGTCCCAGGTGCTGTCTTTGGCTGCCAGGCAGCACCAGGACTCAAGCTGGGCCCCTCTGAGCCGCCACTGCCACAGAGGAGCAGTACTGGGGGAGAAGGAAGCTTCTGTCCTGGGAAAAAGGGAGATGTCACTGATTCAAAGGGTTGTTCTTTCCTGTACAGCCTAGCAGTGATCACCTGGACAAACAGCAGATGTTGGCACAACGCCCTAGCAATAACCACACAAGCCTTTCTGCTCTGCCTGACAGGCAGCCTCGCACACAGAGTTTTACATGGACCTAAACACCACTCGTGTGCTAATGCAAACTTGTGCTCTGGCTCTTGTCACCATGCCCCAGGCCAGTGAGGCTGTGCGCCAGCTCTGGAGATTCCTTACACAAGCCCTGAACCCTTGCCAAGCTCGTCACCAGCTCATCACACTCAGTGCTAGCACCAGCTCACACTGCCAGACACTGCCAGGCTCTGAAATGGAAGGTGATTCTGAGCCACCAAGGTTAGTTGTTGTCAAAGGTCTTTTTTCCTCCAACCATTTTAAACAAAAAAACTGTCTGCACACTGATATTCTGCTCATTTTACATGGATGCACCTCTGTGAAACCAGCATGTACACATGCCACAGAGTAAACACTCTTACTAGTAAAACACAGTAGCAGTAAAAACAATCATCATCAGGATGGAAACAGCTCACAGTCCCACATGGGTCAAAAATCCCAAACAGAAGAAATTCACCTTTGGTTAAACTACACTTGTGAAATAAAGAAATTTACCGTGAAATGTTCCTGTGATTTATAGTTCTCATCCAGGTAAACTCGAGCTCTGTTGTAGTCTTTCATCGCATCACTTGATAACAGTTCTCTGAAAGAGAAAGGAAAGACTGAACATGTAAAGGGAGATGCAAACATACTGCATTGCCTGAGCATTACTCTGTGCTGTGACATCCCCGGCATCACCCAAAGGAACCCGGGGCCTTCCTCTTCTTCTGGGGGGCATTTCAGGGACAGAGGCGTCCCCTGACCCAGCCACCCGCCCGCAAGCTCCAGAGCTGCCCTCAGCAGCTGCACCCTCAGCGCGGATCGCGAGTTTCCCAGCGCCATTTGGACACGCCTGGAAGGGCGCGGGGCGCTGATGCCGACAAACCCCGTGAACGCGGGCGATTTGTGCAGACGGTGCCGCGCTCTGAGCACGACCCCCGAGCGGAGGGGAGGGGAGGGCCCGGCCCGGCCCGGCCCGGCCCGCACCGCCGGGCGCCGCCAGCAGAGGGCGCGGGCGGCCGCGGCTCAGGGGGCGCGCCCCGCGCCCGCTCCGGCCGCGCTCCCGCTCGGAGGCCATCGGTCACACGGGATAAATAATCCCGGGGCGTCCCACCGCTGACCGAGCCCTCCCGCCCTTGCTCCCGGCTCACCACTTACTTCACGAACTTGTCCACGTGAGACATTGAAGCTTCATAGTTTTTCCCTCCGAATTCTTGACAGTGTAAAGCCATGAAATGGGGCTTGTGTGCATGGACAACCTGGAACAGACAGAAAAGCGAGATTTAACGAAGTTGTGTCCACAGCTCAGCACGCAGCATGAACGGCGCAGATCCGGGCGTTCAGAAAGGAGGACTGGCAGCTACTGCCTGAGAGGTACCTGGCACAATAACCAGCAAGAGGAGCATCATTTGCTATTCACATAAAAGATTCATAATACACAATAATTATCTTGAATATTCTTAACTAACTTTTTTTTTTAAACTATGACTTAGTTCCTAGGCTATATTTCTATTTTAAATATATTTATATTTAGTATTTGTATTTAAAATATAACCAAACTTTTCCAACTCCCCGCAAAGAAGACCTGACACGATTAAGATGATCCAAACCTTTCCTTGTCTCAGAGGCAGAAGAGTTCAAACACCTCAATTCATTTGCTAGAGTGGATATTTTTCCACTTTCACAAAATTTCTCAGTGCTGTTTAGCTGTTGTGTTTGATATTTTTATTTATGGAGTATCTTATTTACAGAAGCATTTAAACAACAGATGCACACACACCTCTTAATGCAGGAGGCATGAAAATCCATCACGCTATTCCAGGTGTTAGTCTTGAACACTGCAAATATCTTAGATATTACATAGTCAGCACTAGGATGCAATTACCATACCAAAACCCAAGCATGCTTGTGTCTTTCCTCACACCTCAAATCAAATACAGTGTTCATAAATTTGCTGCTGTTTTGAACACACATTCAGTATTGCTCTGTCCTATGGAATTTTCTCTGCTTTGTCTCTGTTCAGAACTGCAGACATCACATCCAAAATGCCTCTGTTAATACTGAGTCTCTATAACTTGTATTCCACACCTTATTGTGAATTAATGGACACAAGCTCCTGAACAACTTCCATTTTAAAAGGGAACAGTCTGAAACAATCAACAATGTGCCAGGGCAAGCATACATGGAGAGAACATGATAAATCCAAACTAGGATTCCCTTATTTGTGATGGGTGGCACTGGGTTGCCCCAGGCAGCAGAGGCCACGCTGTCCATGCAGCCATTGGAAGAGTGGGTGGTTTGTACCAGCTGCTTGCAGCAGAATCACAGACCAGCTCCTCCGTGCAGGGCTTGGTGCCAGCGGGCTGGGGGTGCTCTGCACTCGGGGTCACAGTGTCTGCCCCGCTCGCCCTGCAGCACAGCCACACACGGGGACTGCCGAGCTCCAGCCCCACACACCTCAGTGAGCAGCACCTGAGAAAACAGGGATTGCTCTCCCTTTCTACTTATTGCCTTGCTGCTGGTGCCCTGCAGCTCTGAAAAGGCACAGACACAGTAAACCTTTGCAGTCCTACTTTTAATTATGTAAATCAACAGTGAGTAATATTACCGTTAAAAGGTCTTTAGGAATCATAGAATTACAGAATGGTTTGAGTTGAAAGGGACCTTAAAGCTTATCTCATTACACCCCACTGGCAGGAAAACCTGCCACTAGAGCAGGCTGCTCCAAGCCCTGTCCAAGCTGGCCTTGAACACTTCCAGGGATGGGACACCACAACTAGAAGTTGTGGATGTTTCTTTTAAACAACAGTGGAAAGAAACTGCCATTTGATGTGATGACAGAGTGCAAAATCCCTCTCATTCCTGACTACACAAATAATCTCATTAAACAATCAAGCTCAAAGACAATGAATTAACGATCAGCAAAATCTGAACTGCAGCAGCTTTCCGTTGAGCCAGGGGCAGTCAGACCCGCTTTGGACTGGCACTTTCCTGTGCCAGCAGCAGTGCCCAGCCTGGGGACACGCGGCAGCGGGCAGGGCCCACGGGCACCGGCAGGGCACAGCGCCCACGGGCCGTGGGGCACAAGGCCACAGCGAGGTTTGCCACCGGCTGGCAGCACCTCCCTCCTCAGGGATGTTCCCACACCTCTGCTCTCCATCAGTGCCTGGCGCAGGCCCTGCCAGCGGGCAGGGGGGTCAGGAGCAGCGGCAGAGAGGGCGGTGGGACTCAAGCCATGGAGCCCAGTGAGGGGAAGCCTGGCAGTGGTTTGTGCACGCCAAAGCCAAGCAGAACCCGGCGTGCTGCTACATCCAGGTCACACAGCGCTGCCCACCTACACGAGGTCACCCTTGCAGAAAGAAGGGAATGTCCTGCCGTGGGTTTCTGAGTCATTTCCAACAGTCACTTCCTCTGTACCTCAGCTTCCCGGTCACTGAAACATCTTGGCACTGACCTGCTTGGTGAAGCATTCTGAGGTGAGCTGCTGGCAGTGTTACTGCATAAAGGGAAAAAGTAAATACTCCCATTCAGGTGTTGGATGATCATTGAGCACTTCCATTAGATCATTAATGCTGGTTTCTGCCAACGGGGATATTAGCAACTTGCTTTAAAGCATGCCATCATTGGTAGGGACGGAGAATGAGCCAGTGCAGGACCCAATCGTAAGTTTAACTGGGGGAAAGGAAAAAAAAAAAAAAAAAAAAAAAAAAAAGCAGGTGACAGACCAGATGTCTAACAACATACCTGAAATGCAAGAAATGATACCCAACTGGGACATGCTTTTCTTCTGATATGTATTTCCTATTATAGATTTACAAACAACTAAGACAAAGTTGCTGAAAAGGTGTCCCTGCACAGATGCTCCTTTCTTCCCAAGGCACTGCCCAAGGGACCACTGGCAGCAGCCTGCTGTCAGAGCCCAGCAGCAGAGAATGACCATCAACAACTAAGTTTACCTGGTTGGTTCACTTTGTTCACTGTCTGGAGAGAAATACTAACCAAACACAGCCTGTGAAGCAGGACTCTGGAACAGAGCTCATCTGTGGACCCTAACACCATGCCATCCCAGTTCTCCATGTGCTTTATTGCTCCAAATCAGTTCTGGATTCTGAGTCCTGATGTTATCTACTTGGAGAGCTCGGTGAAGTCACCATCATCAGAAGGCAGTTGTAACCATTTAATCCTGTAAAGCCCCAGCACAGCCACTCTCACTGTTCAGGGTAACACACGCAGTAGCAGAGACCGTGGATGCAGCAGGAAGGCGCTGGAGCGTCGCGCTACTCGCTCTGACTGCTGTGGGTTTGCTCCAGTAAGAGCTCTTCTCACACAGCTAATGAAAACAATCAACTGATAAAAGCATAATAAACTATTTCAAGTAAGATTTAGGCACAAACTGTCTCACACTCATGAACCATCAGTCACAGGGAGCCCTGAATGGGGAGTCCTGCAGTGAGAGAACACTGGAGAACAACTCTACTGTGCAGAAGCAGCAACAGAAAACACTTCCAGGCTCTGGAAGATGCAGGGGACAGTTTTTTTGTTTGCATACAAATCCTTGAGAACTTGCAATCACAGTGGGTATTAAGGAAAAAAAAAAGGAGAATTATGTCATTTTTATTGGGGAAACTGCATTGACTTAAAAGCAGTGAGGTCCTTGTGGCATTCCTTGTAGGTTAAACCACTGGAACATACCTGAATATTAGTTATGTCCTTTCATATAATAAGTACCCTCCAAGTAAAAGCAAATTGGCTCCGCTTCATTACCTTTTACTAGTTTTCTACTCTTATGGAAGAACAAACAGTACATAATAATGAGTAATGAATACTTCAGAGCTGAAAACTCACAGTTGCCAGAGGTTAAAGGTCATACAAGAGACCACATAAATAATGAATTTGCATCCACAGCAGCACAATGTATTTACAAAGTTGGGCATTATTTTCAATTCTGGATATGCAAAAATAGCATAAAGGAAGCCACAATCAGGAGTTATTTTGGGGGACGTGGGTAACTAAGCAAGATGCTCCAGCATAGCTGAGTATGAACACAGAACTGGTGTAAAGTACAAACCTGACATCTTCTCATTGCTACAGGTCTTTGCCTGTCTGGACAGGGGATGGGGAGGGGACTCAGGCAGTCCTCAGGGCAGAGGGGGTCAGGCCCTGCTGGGACTGGGGCAGCAGCCAGGACAGGCCCCAGCCCCTCGCTGCTGGCCAGGCCCCTTGGAGAGGGCAGTGTGGGCACAGGGGCAGGGGCACCAGTGTCAGACCTCAATCCAAGCAAAGCAGAAGAGGAGCTTGAGCCTTGATCTCACATAAACAGGATTGCTTAAAAAAATAGCAAAATATGAGCTTTAGCTTCCTTGTGGGCTGTGAAATACATACAAGTCAATTTAGCATGTGTGGTCCTAAAGCACTCCAAGTATTTTCAATTTCTCTAAGTCTGAAGAAGAGAAGAAGAGGCTCCTCCTGGGGACCAGGCACCCAGAACCCTGCAGCACGCAGCCAGCAGCCCAGGCCTGTATCCCCCCACCCTTGTCACAGGCCATGGATTCAAAACCAACCAACAAACAGCCCAAAGAGCCCCCCACCTGAGGAAAAGCACCCTCTGAAAAAGGGCCGAGACCTCAGATTGGAAGGGCTGCAGCGGAGTTTTTTCAGCCCCTCTAGTTAAAAAAAAAAACCCTTAACCACCCCCTCTAGTTAAAAAAACAGCATTAAGTCAACTAAAATAATTAAACAACCTTTGAGTGGCTGGGTGGGGTTTTGTTGTGTTTTGGGGTTTGGGATTTTTTTGTTTGTTTTTCTTCCTTCTCTCTGAAGAGTAACACACGAAGTTCCCACGCAGCTATACCAAGATGACCTTTAGCTATTAGGTAAACTTTTAACTTCTGTATTACTACAAATAAAGGCTCAAAATACCCTCAAACACATCAGGCAACATGGAAAATTGCATTAGGGGAAAAAACCCTCTGGCTCCAAGTTTGCAACTAAAATGACCATGTACCACGAATGTGACACAAAAGATTGTTACTAAAATCAGTGACAATTTTCAACAGCTCCAGCTCCTGAACTCCTCCCGCCCCAGACATGAGGCCCAGTGCAGATGGAGAAAGGAATGGAGAAGGAGGGAATGAAAAGGAAAAAAACTCCTAAGTAAATAAATAAGTCAATAAAAGTCCTCTCTCTGTGCTCCTACACCCCTCCCTTGCAAACAGCTTCCTTCATGTTCTTGGAGCTTCTTGTTCCCCCATATCTTTTCCTGTGCACTGACACGGAGGCTGCAAACCAGGGCATGGGCACTGTGCACAAGTGGGACAAAATTCCCATGTGCATATTCTGTGAATAATCTCATTTGTATGGCAGCTAGTTCACCGAATCATCCCACTGCTTGTTGAGCACTAGCATCTAGATCATCAATCATCCCATTTCTTGATAAGAACCGAAGACTTCCCTATCACACATTAAATGCTCTAAAACACTGTTCTCAAGCTGCTTTCACTCTCCCCCAACATTCCCTTTCTTGTTTCCCATGTAGGTTTTTGGGGTAAGAGAATTTTTACTGGAAAGAGTACTAGAGTCCAAATTAAACTCTTTCAGACCCAAGTTACCAGCACCTATCTGCAGTTAGGAGATGGGGCACAGTGTCCAGCACTAGGACTTCACTGGATCCTGCCTCCCTATAAGGCATCTTTTCCACCATTTGATGCAATTCCCAATTATCAGGTGCACACTGTGACATACTTGCTCATGAGCCTTTTTTCTTTTGTTTTGATTCCAGTGGATTGTCTTCAACTGCAAATACTATTTTCTACTTTGACCATTAGAAACTAGAACCAACTCTGAAAACCCTGGGATTTGCAGCATCCTTCCCCCCACAGTGCTTGCTTCTACACCTGATAGGAACAGAGGTTTTGCTGCTGAAGTGGCACTGTGTGGCATGGAGGATGACACAGAGCACACAATGGCACAATCCTGAACAGCCCCACTCCTGCAGCACCCAGGCCAAGGGCAGGAGGGCTATACCAGGGAGGTGGATGTGTTTCCTACACACAGGCTCACGCTGCTGCATATTCTGGCCCGGGAGCATCACCTCAGCAAGGCCCAGGACACCCTCCCAGAGCCGGGGCGTGACACCAGTAACCATCCCACTGACCTTTACAAAACCCTCACACACTTCTCCAGCTCAACAAACCAAGCAGAGCACACAATGTGCTGTGCCATAACACACTGACACCCTGGTGACAGCTGTGTCACCCTGTGCCCACACGATCAGCACACGTCCAGCTCACGGCTGCTACCCCTGTGCACTGGAAGCAAATGCTGACACCTCTGAGGGGCCACTGCTCACAAGACAAAACACATCCCAGCAAGGACATTCCTGGCAGGCAAACTGCCTTCTCTGACCATCTATGCCTGATATTTAGGTGATTTTTAGCAAAACAACTGTTTGCTGTTTGTTCTCCTTCAAGCTGCTGCCATTAAGCATCTTTCTTTATCTACAAGTAATGAGAACATAATACCTATGGCTTGTACCATAAAGAAAAGTGTTATGGAGCCCCAAAGTGAGCACCATGTACTGACCCTTAGGATCAAACAGAAGAAGCAGAGCAGCTAGGAGGAGAAGCTCCACTATGAATCTAGCATTGGGAAAGGCAGGTTTAAGATCCAGGTCACCTTTCCTCCTTGGACCTTACAGTCAGCAGTGCCTGGCAGCCACCAGCTACTCCAGCACTCCCTGACATGCCTGGGAAAGGCTCCACCAGCACGTCCCTGGAAGCAGGCCAAGAACACTACTCTGGCCTTAAGAGACCCCACCTGAAAGGCTGCACACAGTTCTGGTGGCCCCAGCATACGGCAGCCCCAGAACTGCTGGGGCAAATGCAAAGGAGGTCACAAAGTTGATTAGAGGGATGGAGAACCTCCCCTACAGATACAAGCTGAGGAAGTTAGGATGTTTAGCAAGGAGAAGAGAAGGCTGCATAGAGATCTCCCAGCACCTTCCAGTATCTGAAGGGGACTAGGGAAGCTGGAGAGGGACTCTGCATCTGGAACTGTAGTGATGGGACAAGGAGTAATGGGTACAAACTGAAAAAGGGAAAATCCGGGTTGGATATTAGGAAGAAATTCCTTACTGTGAGGATGGCAAGATACTGGAACAGGTTGCCCAGAGAAATTGTGGCTGCTCCACCCCTGGAAATGTTCAAGGGAAGGTTGGAGGGGGCTTGAAGCAACCTGGTCTAGCAGAAGGTGTCCCTGCCCATGGCAGGGGAGGTTGGGACTAGGTGATCTTTAAGGTCCAACATTCTATGACTCTATGAAATACCTGGGATTGAGTCCAGCTGAACTGCTTCACTTGGTTTCGCTCTTCCTTGGGGAAAAAGCAGCAACTAATAGTGAACTGGTAGAAGATTACCACATATTTGATCGTTAAATCAATTTTAAACTACCCAGTCAGCTGTCATCCAAATACAGGCTCCACTTTCAGAGGACCAGAGAGGGATGAATCCAAGGAAAACAGATCAGACAGGACACCACCTCTTAGCTTTATCCACTGTAGTGTCACACAGCACAGTGTCGACATGCTGCTCTCTGGGCTGTGCTGGGAGCTGCTGCTAAAACCAGCCTGGAAAGGGTCTCTGAAGTAATCTTTTCCCATTTGTATTTCTTGGAGAAACTGTTTCATTTACCACCATTAAATCTTCTACATTTTTCATGTTAATGATATAGGATATTTGTAGATCAAGGTTAGAAGTTTAAAAAATTTAGCACGTGACACTTACAAGTTATTTCAGCCCTCTGTATGCTCCCATGTCCTCAGAAATGCATACAGCATATAAGTCAATTGTAACACAAGTGACTTTACCATGACAGCAAATTTACCCATAACAGCAAATAATATCCCTTATTTTAATTTACTGGAACTCACAAACAAGTCCACAAAACACTCTTTAACCAATATGCTCTTTGACATCAGTTCAAAGACATTACGGGTTTAATTTCTAGAAACACTTTAAACTTAGAGAGGTAATGGAGCTTCCTTCTCTGTGGAGAACATTTTGACTGCTTACACAAGGACCTCATCCTCAGAAGTTATGCAAACTGCCCTGACACAACTGCATATGCAAATTGAATTCCTCAGAAGAATGGAAAAAACTGCCATCTGCGGTTTATCTGGTTTCAAGTTTACAAAGAGGCACGAAGAGTCATTTTCCAGTGCTGCTGCTGAACCTCAGTTCACGGAGGTTTTGCACAGAGCGTGTGGAATTAAACACAATAATCCCTCTGAGGCTGCACATTTGCTGGGTTGCTCTGAAGCCTGAGCCAGGATGGTGCTAAGAGACTTTTACTAACTACAAGTTTGTCTCTTCCCTGAGGAGCTTTTTATCAAGTTTAGTTCCACTTCCTACTGCGCTGGAGAGTGTGGCGTGAGCAGCCAGCCCACTGCAGAGACCCAGAGGGAAGCAGGATAGGGCCAGCAGCAGCCATGCACAGCACTGCTAACTTCGTCTATTTTTCCTTTCTTTTTCTTTTTGAAACACAGTTCTCAGATTGCAGGGACAGAGGGCAGAGGTATGGAGAGGGAGAGGGAACAGAGCAGAACCCCCCAGAGCTGAGAGATGGGCTTGGGTCTGCCTCAGTAACACTCTCCCTGGTCTGGACCCTGCGCTAGGCTGGCCTCATGGAGCATGAATGGATCTCTTTATTCCTCTTTGGAACTCTGTATGCACAATATTTACTGGACCAAAGACAGACCACGTCCAGTCACGTGTCAGTGGTCCCTGCCCTAAGATACCAGCAGCTGGTTCTTTTCCCTTCCTCTTCCTGTTTTCCACAAACTATTCAGAAGCATTTCCGCAGTGCTCATGCCACTTCAGTAAACAAACGAACATGGAAGGAGTCTCCTTGGTAAAGATATGTAAAAAAGTCATGTGATGGTGAAAAGCATGCAGCCATCTAAAAAAACAAAAACCAAAAATAAAAAGAGTTCTCTCTGTTTATTTGTATTTCCTGCATAGGAAGAGTTTTTCCTGAAGCTGAGGAAGGTTGGAATCAGAAGTAGCTGAGACGCTTGCGCAGTGCAAGCGTCATGTACACACAGCAGTGATCAGCCAGGATGGATGAAGAAAAATAAACAGATGAATCTGAAGTTGGCAGACACTGAAGAATGTAAGACTGGTTACTGCACCTTAGATTTTTGCAAATCTGTTACATTTGCCAGTAAAAGTGAATTGCAGTATTTTACATCAATGTAATAAAGGTCACAGGCTGCACTAAGAATGTAAAGACTCGTGGGACACTTTCAATTACAAAAAGCAAAAGATGAAATACTGCTAATCATATTCTCTGCACACAACTTCACTTTAAAATTTGAACAGCACAATTTTGTTGTTTAACTGTTTTTCTGTAAGAGAGGTAGGACTGGATAAAGGAATCTTGTGGCCCTTCAGTACCAGGTGTCACTCTTCCATGGTCAGCTCAGGCAGGGCTTGGAACAACCTGGTCTGGTGAAAGGCGTCCCTGCCCCTGGCAGGGTGTGGAACTGGGTGGTCTTTAAGGTCCCTTCCAATGCAAACCATTGTGGGACTGTGAATCTCAAGACTCCCTCGATTGTGTCAGCAGTGACACCAGCTCTCACGCTGCTTCCCAGGGATGACACCTCCATGCCCCAGCAGTGTCCATTTCCTGTTGCTTATTGCTATATTTCTGCATGAAGTCTGCAAGTTAAACAAGTCTCTGCTACAATAACACAACGTGTGAGAGGGGCTTTTATACTTTAAAAAAACCCTCCCACCACAAGGTTTCAGCACATTCTATAACATGGGTTCAGTGTCAATAGTTTCACATTACCAAACAAGAAATTGTTAAGAAAGAGCAGACACAGGACTGATTTACTGCAAACCAACGCCTATGCTTGTCATATTTCAATTTTAAGGTAATCTGGATTTCCCAACAGATTTTTTTTTTTAAAAATACTCAAATATGTATCTTACTCAGTAAATATAAAAGACCATTTCATGCCAAACTGAAGTCAATTTTATAAAACCTCAACTTATTTTTTAGGCAGAGGATTGTTGATGAGAACAAATTGTGCTTATATGCTGAATTTTTATAATGATTACTCAGAAATCCCGAAAGAGACATATTTTTAAGGCCTGTTTTTCACTATAAAATAGTGATTTCACTTCACAAAGCAAAAGATCCTGACATTACTAATTAGGCTAATAAACAAAGATGCACAGAACTCCATGAGAAAATAAGCTTTGCCTTACCTGATAAAATTCCCGAAGCCAATTCTTCTGTAAATTTTCTGGCTGAAAAACAAAAGGCAAAAATTAATTAAGAGTCATCTATTTTTACAACAATAATGTGATATTACTGCTTTCCTCGGTGCATTCAAGAAGGGAGCTTTTTTCACAATTAAAGCAAAAAGTACAAACACGAGGATGTTCCTCCACAATGCCACTGGACAGACCTCGCCCTTTGGTTCCCGAGTCCCCTCTGATTCTCACCAAAAGGTGCATTTTGTATACAGCTGCACACCATTTGTACCCACATGTTTATCAGGCAGTGACATGCTGAACTATGTCCTGTTAGAAGGGCACATTCATCACCTGGGGGTCAGAAACGTCACCAACCTGCCCACACCCAGCTCCCGCCACCTGAGCTTCAAGTGACCCAGATTTACTTCAAACAAGTTGGTTCAGAGGAATGACAGCGCTTTTGGGGATGCTCCAACCCATCAGACCTCCTGCCAAGGACAAACTGGGAGAAGCATTTCCAGATTGCTACAGAAGTTACGAAAACTGAAGCAGCAAAACCGCAGCAAGTGCAAAGTTCTGTCTTTTCAGCAACAGATCCCAGCCTAGACACGATCACAGAGGGAGAGAATTGATTTGTTGAGCTTTATCTTCAACAACAAGGCTTCTGGATAATTTTTGCATCCTAGTGGGGAATAACACAAATCAGACTTCCTTCTCACAGCAGTGGCAGGAATGTCCACTATCAGTGGGAGGCAGCAGAACATATCAAACTGAAAACCAGAGAGACCTCATCCCTTACAAACTGCTCTGACACCAGCTGCCCAGAGGCAAGTACACAGGCATGAAACTTCTGCTCTGCGCTCCCATCAAGGGTGTTACTTTCAAATAGCTGGATACAACTTTGAGCTTTATACCAATTGATTGTTGCACGAAGGTTTGCCCATGGGTAGCTATGACCATTTGTAAGGCTGTAACAGCCACCCAGTGCTGCGAGCCTCGAATGTCTGCAAGTCTGCAAGTTTGTGAAAGCTGAGGTGCCAAGTTTGTCCTGTGCTATCCATCACCTCCCTTTTACTATTCACTCCTTCACAATTCCAGAATTGAGACCTTATTGGTCAAGAAGGTGAAATTTCCTTTCCTTAGGAACAATTCTTTTTCCTAGCAATGCACCTTACCCTCATTCCCTGTTGAAGACCCTGCTCTGGGTGCAGGGCTTGAACCCTGGCCCAAGCTCAGGGACAGCTTAAATTAATACATATGGAGAACAAAACTCACTTTTCTCCCATCCATGCCCTTCTCCTGGGCCAGCTGGCACAGCTCAGCTGCCAGCACAGATAAGTCCTGTGGCCACTGGGCAGGTGATAACAGACCCACGAGAAAAGCCCACCACAAACTGCTTGTTTAGCAGCTGAACTCTTCTTCCACTTGTCCTGAACACAGTGAGACAACCCACTGAGGAGCAGTAAGGGCTGTTGCTTTTATAACAGCAGTAACAAGAAGAAACCAAGCAAACCAGGAACTATGGCGATTTCAAGCTGACTTCAGGCTCAAGTTAAGAAGCGGGCACATGATTTAGTGATGGGGTTTTTTTTAATCACTCTACAAAACAGGTATGACCTGGGAACACGCTTTGTATATGGTATGTGTAGGATCTAACCCAAAAGATTCAAGCCATCAAGAAAACAAGACCTTGGGGATCACGACACCTCCCATTAAAGCTTGGCGTAGGGGTCCAGCACAGCTCTGGCAGTACTGGGCACTGATGTCGGAACCAAAGTGTGGCCTCAGCCAGCAATGGACAATTCAATGTTTAAAAAAAAAAAAACAACCCATGCACTCCTCTCACTCCTTTTCATTTTATTTCTGACAATCACAAGATGTTCTGGGGATCTCTCTGAGTTTTAGGAATAACCCAACATTGACATAAATGGTTCAGAGAGGAAAGTCAAGGACACACTTGTTTCTCTTGCCTCCACTGCCCAGCTGGACATGAGATGGGCATCACCATTTACTGAGGGAACCTGAGAATTGTTTGGGTTCGATGAGACCTCCAAGATCATTGATTCCAACCGTTCCCCCAGCACTGCCAACCCACCACTAACCCACGTCCCCAAGTGCCACATCCACATGGCATTTAAATCCCTCCAGGGATGGGAACTCCACCGCTGCCCCAGCTGGACAGTCCTTCTGGAGATGGAATTTTCCCTACTATTCAAGCTAAACCTTCTGCTTGCAACTTGAGGCTGTTTCCTCTTGTCCTGTCACTTGTTACCTGAGAGAAGACATCAGCCCCCATGTGGATCCACCCTCCTGCCAGGCAGTTGTAGGGAATGCAAAGGTCCCCTGGAGCCTCATTATATGAGATCATTGCACGACAAGAGACTATAAATGGAGCACCCCTCTATCCACCCCCACCTCCCACTGGAGGAGATACAAATACATACAGAAAACCCAGAGCTCCCTAAACAATTCAAGATCTCAAACCCACATGAAACAAACTCACAGCAGCTACCATTTGAAGGCAGACCAGGAATGGATTTTCAGTGTGAGCTACAAGTAACAATTATATCGAAGCTACCAATAGCACTCCTGCTGCCACATTTTGCTGTTATGGTCTCTACCAACTCCTAGATTTCTGAAAACTGGAGCAGCCTGCAAATAGGTTCTTGTGGGAGAAAGTGCTCTGACATTTGGGTTTTGTTTGTTTGTAAAAAAGGCTTCATCATCTTCTTATTTTTAACCCCAGCAGTCATTATCTGGAAGCCACAGCAGATGTCCCCTGTGGAGCTGCTGTGCACTGTGTTCAGGTGCATCGAGAACTTCTGCTCGGGAAGAACAGTCACCATCCCACCAATGGCCTGGACAGCCCACACCTGACTCCTGTGAGACCCATCAGACTAATTAACAACGAGAGCAAAGGCTCTGGGCAAAGCGATTTATGGAAATAATTCCAGAACCAAGTCAGGTACAACGAGACATAGAAAGTCACCAAAAGATGTAGGACCCTCCCCATTTCCTTCTTTTCTCCTCATCCAAGCTACACAACAAAAGCAGCAGTGGTAGGGTCAGGAGTGCTCACAGGGGTGAGGGGTGTTGGAGGAGGGAGCGAGGCTGAGGGCCTGGGGGCAGCTGTGCAGTCAGAACCCTTCCCCACCAGGGCTGAGGAGCACTGCCCGTGTCCTGTCCTGCCCCGGAGGTGACAGCATGGAGACAGAGCCAGACACAGGATGCAGCTCCAAGCAGCTGGATTTGAACAATTCCGTGAGGGGTTGTTAACTGCGCTGTCACGGGTGAGAAGTGAGAGGTGACTGATGATCACAGCTCAGAACAGACTCCCTGACACACGGACAGCAAGTGGCAAAAGCCCAATGAAGTAACACAAAGAGGTGCTGAACGAGGCTCTCACATGCAGGTTCGTTCCCTCTGGGATCCCGCAGACACAGGAAGTTTTGAAGAGGTCATGACAGAAACAAAACCTGGAGCAGGAAAAGCAGCACTGGAAGGTGCCCATTAAGCTCCTCTGTAACCAGTTCCAAGAGAGGAGGTGCTAAGGAGCTCTCTGGGCTGCCAACACGGACTCCTGTGCCCAGGCCCCACAGTGTGCCCCCGTGGCTGCTGTGACACAGCTCAGCTGCCACCTCCCTGCCCAGAGGGAGCCGGCCGCAGGCAGGGCCCTGCCGGCCGCCCACTGCTGTGCCCTCCTCCAGCACTCCCTGCCACGGCACGACCACATCCTTTCCTTCCATCGGTACCGCTCCGTGGTACAATTCTGTGACCTAGCCCTCTGCCTCAGACTCCTCTCCAGCCACCTCACATAACTGAAACAATCTGAAGTTTTGAAGGACTGGAGATAACAATCAAGTAGAAAGATAATTTATCTTCCACTTATTTTTCTGTCTAAAAATAGGCACATTATATTTCATGTCTTTCACTGACTTTGGCCTTCTTCCTATCCTCTCTCTCCACACTCTGTCCTTCATTAAATTATCTCATTCCTTTTGTAACATAATGGAAATTACTCTTTTCCCTGTCCTCTATGATGCTAAATCCTTTCATACCCATTCACCGATGAACCAATTTCTCCCCAGTCACTAATCCACAGCCCACTTTATCAGTCCCTTTCTTTCTGGCTATCCCCACCTCCAGCTCTGCTCCAGCTGGATGAATCCAGTCCTTCTCCCCTGCCCACAGGGCAGCTTCAGCTCATGCTCTCGAGGGATCCACCAAACAGTAAGCAGGAGAAGCAAAAGAAAGCAAAATACCTACAGACATCAACACTTTGTTTGGAATATCTAGAACTACAGAATGGTTTCAGTTGGAAGGGACCCTAAAGATCATCCAGTTCCACCCATCTGCCATGGGCAGGGACACCTTCTACCAGACCAGGCTGCCTCAAGTGCGCCCAGCCTTGGGCACTGCCAGGGATCCAGGGGCAGCCCCAGCTGCTCTGGGCACCCTGTGCCAGGGCCTCCCCACCCTCCCAGGGAAGAACTTTCCAATATCTCATATATCCCTGCCCTCTGGCAGTGGGAAGCCATTCCCCCTTGTCCTGTCCCTCCAAGCCCCTGTCCAAAGTCCCTCCCCAGCTCTCTTGCCACTGAAAGGAGCTGTAAGGTCTGCCCAGAGCCTTCTCTGCTCCAGGGGTCTCTCCCATGTGCCCAGTGCTCCTCTTTCCTGCCATCCTCCCTTGCAACTCAGAGCCCCATGTCACTCTGCCCTGTGCCCATCCTGTGCCTGGGAACACCAAGTCTGGTCAGCATGGATTCCTCAGGGTTATTTGCCAGCTTTAAGCACAGGCTGCTCCTCAAACCCACACCAAACTCTGCCATTCTCCAGGCTGAGCTCAGCAAATACCCCGGTACTTGGAGGAGCACGGCTCTGGTTTCATCCTACCCTTCAGGCACACATTTTGACTCCACAGAGCCATAAATAGAAACCCTTCTCAAAAGGAACTCTTCCCCTCAAATAAGCACAACTTCCAGACAGCAACACCCCATGGGATCCATATTAAAAAAAAACAGGACATGCGTCCTGCATGAGCTGCTCCCTTCAATTAAAAGCAGTTTTGACCTTTTCCTGGAATTCCAAATCCCACTAAAACTATCTCTTTTCATGATGAGTTTCCACTTGAAGTCTATTTATGTCACACTGGTCACTGCAATGGTCAGGCTTATAAGAAAAACCAGTCAGCTTGCGAACACACGGACACCACATGAGCTGGTAATAGCCTGAAAACAAGCAGCTTTTCAAATCGAACATACAAGTAGTCTCTCATCTCCCCAGTGTTTCTATTTCCCACAAAATTATACTCAGCAGCCAACAGGAAAGCTTTAAGCCTGTTGCAAAAATATACTCTGATGGGGAAGGAGTCTTTTCAAAAAAAGGAGAAAGAGAATATATATTTAGACAGGGTAAGGAGCCTTTCATTCAAAAGGAAAAAGGGAAAAGAACTAAATGAAACTAAATTAACAGCCTAGAAAATTTCTTTTCAGCTTTGTTCAGAGGGAAATAGAAGAAAGCTGATGAATTATAGAAAGCAGGTTCTATTTTGTGAAGTTTATTTTTAGCAAAGAATAGGTTCATTTTTTAAGCTAAAAGGAAAAAAAATCTTGACTTGCTCTGTGAAAACTGAGCTCCAAAACGAATCAGAGGACAACTGGCCACTTGGACTCTGCACACCGCCTGGACACACAAGGCACAACCAACCCCAATTGTGACACAAAAAACAGCCCCAAGAGCCCGACATGGGCTGAGGGATCACTGGAACCCTGTCTGAGCTCCCCAAGTCTCCTGGCATCCCACAGCTCCACACGGGCCCTGCTGCAGGCAGCCTCTCAGGGTGCAGTCCCAGGCAGGACCCAGCGCCTTTTCATCTTTACCTTCAAGACACATAAAGAAAAATATGAAATACAGGCTATTTTTCCCTGCCTTTACTATACTTGGTTTTCTACTTATTTAATGAAAAGCAAAACTTTTGATCAAGTTCTGTTTGACCAGCAACAGGCTTACTCAAAAACTTCTTTAGAGTCCATCAAAACGACTGACCATCACAGTTGCTTCAACAGATTTATATTAAGATTTTTTGATCAATATTTTTGATCTCTTATTTGTCTTTGTAAGTTTACAGGCATCCTTTAGATATTCATATTCAAAGATCCACTGGATTTAAATTTTTTTTTCTTTTTAAATAGACTTGTAAGCACCCCTGTTACTATGCTCTATTGAACTACACAGATGATGCTGGTGAAACCCCCCCCATCAGCTGGGTGCTATTAATGTGGTGTTTTGTACCAACTTTACACTCTTAACTGACAAACAAGAAGATTATAATCTGCGTGTTCTGTTCACATTATGAGTTCACATTTCAAAGCCAATGTAGACAAACCAACCAGGACCAAACAGAAAATCTAGAATTATGAGTTTAAGGAAAGACATCTAAGGAAAAGTGCAGATTCTTCAAAATCCAAACTTTTACTTAAACACTGTTTTTATTCCATGCATTTGCACAAACAACTTACAAATGCAACTGTGGTGTCCCTTAGCTCAGCATTTCTGAAAGCCCACAGCTTTGCCAAGGAGCAGCAGCAGCAGCAGAAGAGAGTCCATCCCGGTGCTGTCACACCCCAGTGACAGTCACCAGGACCAAGGAAGAGCTGCAGCGGAGAAGGGACACAGCACCGTGTGACTGACACAGACTGAAACCCGGGCGGGGCACACGCGGCTGGCACGGAGGAGTTAATGCCACTGTGCTCCCCGGCTGAGCGGAGCAGCGCCTGTGGGACGCCGAACCACGAGAAACGGAGACAAAGAGCCAGAGGGCAGCGCTGGGGCAAAGCGGGGCCTGACGGAGAGGATGAGGAAGGTCCTGCTGCCCCTTCCTCCTGTGACCCGGGACAGCGGCTGCCCTGCGAGCGCCGCGGGGCAGGCGGACAGGGCAAGCGAAGGCAGCCGGAGCCCGAGGGAGGGCAGAGCCCCTGCCCCTCCCGGGGACGCTGGCAGCGCTCCAGGGCAGGGCACAGCCCCAGCACAGACTGGGGACACGCTGCCCCGCGGGACAGAGCCGGGCCGGCCCCAGGCTCGCTGCTGGTGTGAAAGGACCAGAGACCCGCAGCGGCTCTGGGCACGACCTCCCTCCCTGCCTCGGCTCTCCCGTCTGACCGCACTGCTCACGGCCCGGGAGCTACTGGAAACACACTAAACCCTAGCTGCTGACCTTTTCGGCTGATCTCCTTTCCTGTGAGTGGCTCTAAATCAAGACACAATACACGGTGGGAATACAAAGAGAACCCTTAGCAGTGCCGGCTTCCTGTGCAGTAATGCAGAAACCACGGCCGGCAGCTCGGCGGGGGGAGCGCGGCAGGAGCGGCCCCGGCAGGGCCCGCTCGGCTCCAGCAGAAACTGCGCCGAAAGAGGGCCCGAGCTCCCGGTCAAAGCACAGCACAAGCCGAGAGAAAGACACTCGGCATCTGCTGCCTGTTCTGAAGGCTCTGTGCTTCAAAATAACCGAAGCTGTCTATGAACCGGTGTCTGCACACGCAGGAGAAACCAGCGCCTCCTGAAAGAACCGAAACCACTGTCCCCAGACTGTAAGAGACACCAAGAACAGCCCTGCCCAGCCAGGGATGCTGAGCTCTGAACACAGCAGCGCTCTCTGTAGCATAGGAAATGCAGCCTAAAACAGTAACAACAAACAGTAACCTGCTAATTAACTACTCTGGCCACATCTGAGGGAAACGTAAGGAATAATGTAACTGAAACAAGGGTGAGGAAGCAAGTCCCTACCTCTACAAAAGATCTGGATGTAAAGACATAAATATGTGTGTCCATCTGTAACATATATATATATATATATATTATATTTCATACCACAACCATAATTAGTTGCACCTCAAACAACACAGGACAGGGGAGGGGAAAAGAGCCACCTGTCTTTAACTTCTACATAATAATGGTAAGCATGTGCTGTCAGGACTCCAATCTGGACAAGATCTTTCAAACCCTCGAGAACCTCACTGACCAATCTTACACGTTATAAGACTCTAAAACAACCAAAGAATCACACAGATGCCCCCAAAAGCAAGGCTGGGGGCAGGGAGCTTACGAGGCAGCAGCTGAAACAAGCTCTAGTTCTTCAGCAGCTTCAGCTGATGCCATAAAAGCATTCAAAGCAACCAAAACTCTGCTAGCACCAGGCAGCCCTTGCCAAGGAGCCTCAGAGCAGCCCCTGGACAGGGCAGAGGCCCAGCACAGGCCCCTTGGGCACAGCTGAGCCTGTCACAGGTGCTGCCTGCCAAGCACTGGGAAACTCATTCCCAGTCACCAAGGGGAGTAGGAGGGAAAATACCTCACACTGCTCCAGACCCTCACTTTTCATGTGTGCCTTAACTGGCAGAGACTGCTAATTAGCCAACACAGCCTTAATAATTGATACAACTCTATTTTTAAAGAACACAAGGTGCTTGATAACCTGTAAGCTAGCTCCATCCACAGAGGTGGATCCTCTTTCCTCTGCTGTATCATTTATGTCAAAAAATGTCTTAAATGGGCAAATAACGTCTTAAATGGTGATCCCAGAGTCCCTCTAGTCATGGACTGAAAATAAGGCAAACAAAAAAAAAAAAAAAGGAAATGCAAACGTTTCCTCTTTTCCTTCATAATGCCACACTATCCATATATACAGAGCAATGAAGCCAAGTACAGCAGGTGACCTGGGAACACTGCGCATGTGGATGTATCAGCACACAGACGTTAACATAGGGAGATCTTTGAGCCCCTTCCAGGGCCTAAAGGGGCTCCAAGAGAGCAGGAGAGGGCCTGAGGCCAAGGCATGGAGGGACAGGACACAGGGAATGGCTTTCCACTGCCAGAGGGCAGGGCTGGATGGGATATTGGGCAGGAATTGTTCCCTGGGAGGGTGGGGAGGCCCTGGCACAGGGTGCCCAGAGCAGCTGTGGCTGCCCCTGGATCCCTGGCAGTGCCCAAGGCCAGGCTGGACATTGGGGCTTGGAGCAGCCTGGGACAGTGGGAGGTGTCCCTGCCCATGGCAGGGGGAGAATGAAATTATCTTTAAGGTCCATTCTAACCCAATCCATCTGTGATTCTACAATATTCCAAACAAAGTATTAATATCTGTCCCAAGTCTATTCCTTTCTTGGCTAATCCAGCATCACAGAACAAAAGAAAAATACTTCTCTCAGCACTAATGAAGCTCAGCTTTCAATTATAACATTCCCACAGAACAGTTAATTGAAGATACACATTTTTAGTAGAGTTTACATAACAGGTAATTTTCTTAAGCACTACACTAGATTATACTGAGATGGAGCAACAAGAGTTCCAGACTTTCAGAATTGCTGGTGTAGAAAATAATTCAGTATATCTGAAGGCAACGCGATCAGGCTTACACAGGTCTAACATACATACAGACACACCCTTAAAACATGAAACTAAACTGTGTTTAACCTCCCTGTTTTCTGCAGGTACGCAGCACAGACACTGTTTATCTTCTGGCACACGGTGAGCTCAGCCTGGGCTGTCCCTGGGCACAACACAGCGGGAGCAGGGCCAGGGCACGGCCCCTTCAGGCTGATCCCTCTCCACAGCTCACACGGGATAAACTCAGACAGGCACAAGCACAGGGCTGTTACTACTGCTGAATAATGATTTACAAGTAAATGCAAGGACTGGAATAAGAGAAGTCCAGAATCTTCAATCTCCTGACCCCAGTGAACTGCCCATGTGCTTCACATTTAACTTCTATTACTGACATCTTACTGAAAGCTTAAAAGCTCCTGGATATTTGAATAACCAGCGTGTGTTAAGAGCATTAACGAGAGTTAATCCAACACCACACAAACTATAATTGTTAGCAAATAGCAAGATTAACCACATTAATACACTCAGGTTTTCCATTGCTTTGTATCCTGATTTTGGAATGACACTGGGAAAACTGACAGAGTTTAAACAAAATGAATCTGCTCTTGCATGTGGATAAATAAAACAGATCTCTGGCAACATTCACACTCACAACCACCACTGTGGTCTATCCTGTGTATTTGTGGGGTTTCTTTCTGCATTTGTGTGAAGTGAAACCTTTAAAACTCCCCCAGGCTGAATAGGGGGGTATCTACAACTGTTCTTTTAAATCTATATGGTAAAGAAACAGGGATAGGGGAGCAGCACCATCCTGACTCGCATCTCCCAACAAGTAAAGGCCACTGATCCAAATGGTTCTTCCTGTAGCCTGAGTTTTATGGAGGTTTGGAAACATCCCCCATGTTTTATTAATCCAGTGCTCTGTCAGCTGCAGGCCTTTTCACAGCCGTGCTGTGCTGGCATCGTGAAGGAGAACATCCCACAGACTCCCAGTGCCTTCTCCACAACAAATAAACAGACTGGTGAGAGCACCACAAGTCAGTCATTCCACACAGACACACTGCTCCTAGCCTGATACACCTACAGCTCTGGGCATCTGAGCCCAGCAGCTCAGGGAGTAACAACAGAGCAGGAGGCCGGTATAAAAAATTGCCTTAAATCAATAAAGTACAATGTGCTCTGTGGAAAAATAATAATAATATTGTAATTTTATCTAAGTACTCATGTTTGCAGACAGCAACTTCTGTGACCTAAAGCTCAAGAGCTAAAGGTCATGATCTACATGCCCTGCTGTGCAGAAGTGTCTATCAATTCCTCTGAGTAATAAATGCTCTTTCCTCAAGAAGATATATCCTTATTTATGAGCCAAATGCCGTGTGATGGGGCACTGCTCTGCCAGGGATGAAAGTCCTAGCCTTTCCCAGAACCGCTGCAGAATCAGTCCCAGGAGGAACACGCCAGGAGAGTGCCAGCTGTCAGCGAGGCAGCTCCGACACACCCTATTCCATTTAAAAAAAACAGCTTTCACACCAAAATACCACAGTCCCAAGATGGTTGTGAATTTACCGCCAAGTGAAACCCGGGGGAGTTCAACACACTAATAAATACACAGTGATCTAATATAAGTACTTGATAGCAGAGGAGACGAGAGTTGTTTACATCCTATTTCAGAAATAAAGGGCTAAGGGAGATACTTGGAAATTAATTTCAATTTGATCTAGAGAGTAGGTTTTCAGGATTGGTGGGGTTTTTTTCTCCTTGCTGCTATGCAAATTTCTGTAATAAATGCATCTTTGACCAATGGCCCAACAGTCCAATAAAGCTTATTTTCAGCTTTCTTCAGAGCTGCCACATGGAAACACTAACCTTGTTTTGGTGATGCTGAGGGTGAGCCCAGCAGAGGTGGTTTGGGAGTGACAGTGTTTCCCTGCGGGATAACACCTTCTGCCAGCAAGGCTCCCACAAACACACGGTAAAATGCTCGGCTGAGACGAAGCACCTCATGCTGGGAAGGAGCTCTGGAATCACCAGGAGCGATCTGAAGTTCCACAGGCACAGCCTCCAGTGGGCACTGAAAGCCCCCAGACGCACCCGGCGTGGGTCAGCGAGCACCAGCCCAACATCCAAGGGCTCCGTGGCCCAGGGCTCCCGCCACTGACCCCCGAGGGACAGCACCTGGGGATGCTGGGGCTCAGGAGGCAGCCGAGTGGTGGGCACTAAATGCTGCTTCACACAGGGAAAATGAGCCTCTGCCAAATCCTGCCCTATCAGGAGACTGAGGCCGGACAGCTCTGGGCAGCTGAGGGAGGGCTGGACACGAGCGTGGCCAGGGCAGCAGGGTGAGAAAAGCGGTGTGGTCACATCTGTTGCTCAGCTGAAGTGAAGGGACCTGAAGACTTCTCCTGACAGGTGACACTGAAGCAACCTCTTCCACTGCTGTGTGTCACAACCTGAGCAAAAGAAATTCGGGTCTGCTTTACACAGGAAGGACGGGGGGAAACCACCCACCAACAAACCAACTGAACACAGGAAGCGTGACTTGGCCCATATATATTATTACTGACATCTTGATTATTCAGGAGTCCAGTCCTTTTCCCTCCTACACCCTTGGGACAGCCCAGAACAAGGTTTAGGTGCTACAATTGCATTTAACATGCAGGTGCTGTAAGAGCAAAAATTTATGAAGAAAATATCTAGACGATTCTTTATGGTAAGAATAAAGCATACAAGGAGAAATAGGAATCTTCAAAACCATGGACAACTCAAAAGAAACAAATTAGAGCAACAAAGTCCTGAAAGGAAAACAGTTTTGCTCAATTAATAAAACATTACTGATGCAGTTTCAAGGAAGTCAAAGCACCAGAACTGATATATGCAACTGGAAATAACATCCTCAGTATTCCCTTAAGTTTCCACAAAAGGCTATCAGACATCTGGCAGAAAGGCAAGCTGAGAAAGACATAAATTGGCAGAGATGTGTACAGCCCTTTGCAAAGTGTTTCATTCAGCCAGCTTCAGCAGAAGCAAAATCTCAAATGAAATACACAGATACTTTACTACTGCTTTTAAAACAGATGTACATTTAAATCTGGCATTTATATTCATTTGGAAACCTAAATAACAAGCAATACTGAAACAGTGATTTTTAGATGTCTGGAATGCTGATAGCTCCACATCTTTATTTGAGTATATAAATCTTAGGGATTGTGTTTGGGCCCCAGTTACAGAAAAGAGCCTCTTGTTATATTGATCCATTTACAGTTGTAAGGTCCTTGGGCTTCTACACATAAAAATTGGATGTACAGTCAGTGTTTCCAATTTCAGTCAGGATACACCTTACAATAATACACCAGGGCTCAATCCTCCTGTTACAGAGGAAAAACAAGCAAAAATCCCAAACACAGAATATTTTGAAAGTGAATGTTTTCCTGTTCCCCCACCCCTCAGACAAAAATGCATTTTATAGTATAACATGCAATTTTAGCAGCTTTCATGAAAGAAGAAAATGAAGAGTAAACGCATGAGATGAAACAAAAAAATGCATTCCAAACTGATTTGTGCAACACTGTATTAATTCATGTGAGGTTAGTACCGTGTCAAAAAGGCAGCACTGATGGCAATTCTGGAATTCCAAAACCCCTTCACTGCACTGAGCACTGATGGGCAGCAGCTCAGCATTCCTGTGAAGGACACCCATCCAATACTGCCCAGCAGCAGGGTGGGCAGCACCCCTGAAAACACACCTCCTACCTCGCCTTGGAAAGAGACAACTCCAAAAAGCAGTTGTCAATCCCCAAACCTCTGGTTCACGGGCTGTGTGCACAGAGCCTTCCTCATTGCGGGGGAGAGGCAGAAGCGAAACTCACTGCTGTCAGTGAGCAATCCTCCTTTTCCCACTTCCTTTCTGAATTTCAGCTCCCCTCAGAAGCTAAAGCAGGAGAAAGGCCGCAGCTGTTTGTCCAGGCAGGTGTGTGATGCCCACTGGCACTGCCCCACTGCCCCTCAGCCGGGCAGGCCGCTGGCCTGACGTGTCCAGTCAGTGCCCGGTCAGTGCCCACTCAGGGCAGGCGCTGCTCCCACACCTCCCACCCCTCTGCAGCACCAGCCAGCCCTGGATGATGGCAGAGCTGCAAAGGCAGCAGCCAACAGGCTCAGCAGCACCTGCCACAGGTGCCACGTGTGACCCGAACTGGGGGTCAGGGTGGCAGGATTCGGGGGGTCCCTGCCCACCCTGACCCCTGCAGGTCCCCACTGCAGGCTCTCAGGGACGTGTCCAGGGGTTGGAGCATCCCCCTGCACCCCCTGCCCAGACCATTCCCCACCCCTCCCTGTGCCCAGGCCTCCTGCACCAGGCAAAAAAAAAAAAAAAAAAAAAAAAAAAAAAAAAAAAAA
>VZTH01011106.1:340636-357347 GCA_013397815.1 Aleadryas rufinucha
AAAAAAAAAAAAAAAAAAAAATCATCATTCCTGTGCATATGAACTCTTCAGGGTTTCATTTTGCCTTTTTTGCCATTAACTTCAAAGTAAAAGTCAACTCTCCTGTGGGTGCGTTTCCACAGGAAATCCTGCCCTTCGTTCACTCTTATCCTTAAAGAGAACTATTTCCTTTGGCTTGAAAGCCAACTGCCTCTAGCCCTGTGCCACACTGAACACTGTTTAACACTAAATATAGACTCTGAAGGAAGGAAACATCAGGCAGACAGCAGCAGCGAGGAGTGTCAGCGTGCAGTGCTGGATGGCGCCCGGCTAGGGGAACACACTCTGCTCTCACAAAACCTGCACAACAACCAACAGTGAGATCACAGCTTCTCTTGAGTTGGGGAAAAAATAAAATCAACCATTGCTGAAAAAAAATTTTAAAAATACTCAAAGCAACAAAAGCATGCACAGATCAGAAAGTCACCCTGCCAGCACTCCAGCCTCACAGGATCCTGACTGCTCCTCCTCATGTTAAGGGTTACATTCACTTGGTGCATTTTATGTTTTTAAGCATGTGGACTTTGCTCAGCTCTGAAAGCTCATACATCATTTTACTGTGGGAGGTCTCCCACACTGCACACAACCCAGCACACACTCCCTGGTGCCCCCTTCTCCACTGACCACCCCACACCCCCAGCCCCACAGCTCCTCAGCCCAGCCACGCACGGCTTTCCCTGGGAAAGTGAAACCTAATTCATAATAACCCAAACACAACCTCAGGCAGCAAGTGAAGAGTACAGAAATGAGAGCACATTTTCACAATACACCTGCTGAAGGTAACCAAGTAGCTGCAAAGCAGGAGTTCATCCCGGGAACCAAGGTTCCTGCCACGCAGCCCTTCAGAGGCACTTACTGGGACTACAGCCTGTGTAGTCAGCTCCTACAGCTGCATCAACTGCTTTAGCACTCAAAACTTTTGCTTTGTGTTTGTGATTTAGACCTTTTTAGATTATTTTTTTAAAGAAAACTCCAATGGCCAGGTGAGTACCTCAGACATCATTCCCATGAAAAACGTGACTTCTCACAATTTCTCTCTCTGTGGCTACGCAAAGAAACTCGAAAACACGATGCAAGCATTCTTTAAGGTATAACAACCAAAAAAAGCAAATGAATAAGACATCAAATCTCCTGAGTTCAGGTTTGTTGCTGCAGTTATAGTACCGGGCTGGAGGTTGGCAGCTCCCCCAATGCTGCCCCGATCATCCCATGACAAGGACAAACACCTCAAACTCCAGCCCCAGGTGTGAAAAGAAAACTCTATTCATGGCATGAGCAGTGATCTGACAGACTGCACAGCTGCAACCAGCTCCAAAGGACTCAGGTGCTGCAAAACTACTTTTCAAAGCAACCTTTATGTAAAAAACAAAAGCAAATTTATTTGCCATGCTTTATAAAACATCTTTTGTACATGTGCTTGATATCCAGTAGGACTAGTTTCACACAAGAAAAATCAAAGGGTAAAGGAGGGTGGTGAGCTGGACAAACAAGAATTAATTGCAGAAGTTGCATCCATAATGGCAGAAATGTGAAGCACCACTGCGGTGGGACAATAAAGCTTCACTACTCAGGCAGAGGGTGAGCGAGTTTTGCCACCCACCTTACTGCCCTGGGGCACCTTTCCTCCAAGGCTCCTGTGATCTGCTCCCCATCTGATTGCACCCTCCATCCCCCTTCAGTGTGACTCAGATTCTCATGCTGCATTTCACAGGTGAACACTTGGCAGCTTCATTCCTGTTTGCATCTTCCATCGGAGCTTTCACTCCGCCACACGCTCCCCCAGTCCCTGTGAAACCCCAAATTAGAGCAAGGAGGGGTGCCAGCCCCACACCGGTACCCAGTGTGCCAGGCACTCTACCCAGCACAGGCACTGCAGCCTATGCCCCAATTAATTCTTTCACGATAAACATATATTTGTATTTTTAATATATGCAAATATATGTTAAAATTATATTAACGGTGAAGAATGTAAGATTACAGGGAGCCCAGCAGGCTAGATGCCAGCATAGAAGGCTGTTGTTCAAGTACACGAGCTGTTCAACTCCTTTCAAATTTTTAGCGTCCCCTTGAAAGTTCTGTAGATTTTCACAAGGCTCTGTCCTGCAATAGAGCAAAAACATCTCCTGGCAAATCCAGCGTGAGAGCAATCAAGACAGGAAGCTTTGGCCAAAAACAAATAAACAAACCAAGAAGCCAGTCTCCCACTATTGACACAAAATGTCTTGGCAGGGCTGAGCAAGCCACAGGGTTTTGCATGAAGTCAGGCAGCTTATCCTCAAAATAATGGAATGTGAAATAAATGAAGAGACCATGGCAAAGAGCAAAGGATCTGTGACAGACGGAATCTGGCAGGCCAGACAGGATCTGTGTGTGAGCTCAGCCTGGACAGAGGCGACACAGGCGATGGGGAAAGCCTTTTACAGCAGCCAGGTGCAAACCAGCAACCTGAGCAAGTCAGGCAGCAGGACTGACCATCAGCCTGGCCAGAGGGTCAGCAAGGCCATGACTGAGCCTGAACTTGAGGAGCCAGAAGAACATTGTCTGCACTGGGCTTGATAGAACCACTCCTGTGGGACTCCTGAAGAGATTCTCAAGCTCATGGGGAAGTTGCTACCAGCAGAAAGCTTCACAGATAAAAAGAGAGGAACAAAAATGACAGGGCTTAGCAATATACAAACCTAGAGGTAAAGGGACAAGAAAAATATACATGCAAAACACCTAGAAGTGTTTCCCCCCAACTCATTAAATAGCACTTTGCTCTTCTACACTCATCTACAAAATCATTCACAAGACACAGCTGGGAATAGAGACTTCCAATTTAGAAGTTACATCTCTGGAATATTTTTCCTCATTGTAACCATGTCTTGCTCAGATAAGAGACAAGACTGCAGCAAGAGAATTGATGCATACATTTCTCCAGAACTACTGAACTCTTCCCAACCTACTGTACATACTGGACGTGAAAAAGCACATGCTTGAAAATTAAAATGCAAGTCAAGCACTGCAAGAGCATGTACTCTGGGATCTGCTTATCAGCAGGAGAAGTGTTTCAGAGAAAATCACTCCCTTTTGTTACACAACATTCACCATCCACTGCTGCTGACAAGACAGACTTTGGAGGGAACAGAGGGAAGACATCTTCAGTTGAAAAACTTATTTTCCATCTCTGAAACCCCCCCTATAATTAGAAGTAAGGGTAAGGCACAAGGATGAGCCCTGGGAAAGGAGGTGACTGTGCTGGTGGGTAGCTTGCACTCCCCTGGAACGTTCTGCAGCTGGTGTGATCACACTGCTACTACTGAGGGGTCAGACAACCCTACTCCAAGTACAAGAAATTAAAAGAGCCAAGCACAAAACCCCATTTCCACAAACATGTTGTGGACACATTTATTCAACCAGGCTTGATCCAACACTAAAACCCAAATGTGTGGCATCGCAAAGTACCAGTGGAAACCTCCCAACAACCAGCCAGCAATAACACTACTGCAGCCAAAATTTATTCTGTGTCCGTGGCTCCAGAAATTCAAAGCCACTATGGAAAATATTGTATATTTAAACCTAACTATTCAGAGATATCCTGTTTGCAGTGAGGTAACACCTCTATTTTTCTCTGTCACAAGGAAGTGCACTTCACCTAGTATCAACATTCCTCATGGTGCTGGAATGGCTCTTTTCCTGTTTAGGAAAATGGGCTTCAGGCTCCAATTAAACTCTGAGAAGAAGTAAGGACAACTTTATTGACTTTTTCTCCATGAAATTTTTTTCATATTTTGAAACATCCCAAATGAATTGTGGGTTACACTGGGAAAAGCCACCTTGAGTCTCCTCTGATCACCTGAAAGAGATGAAATTGCAATGGACTCATCACTGGCTACCACGGCACCAGGATGTGTTTCAGGACAATGCTGCACATCTGGGGACACACTCACAAGGACAGATGTACATATTTTTACATGTTTCTCTAGGAGAGCTCTCCTGAGGGCTCAGCAGGGCTCTGGAGGCTGCAGCCTTCCTTGGTTTTGCATCTCCTCACCTGACTCAGGCACGAAGCTGCCATGTGCTGCTTCAGAGCCAACAGCCACAGCCCCTAACCAGAAATTAGGGCATGGGATAAGGAGTCTCACCACGCTCAGAGAAACGAGGATAGCGCTGTGGAGCGAGGAATCTCCCCAGGGAGCAGTAACGTGGTCATTCCCAGCCCCCTCCATAAAGCAGTCAGGCAGCAGCCTGTCGGGGCACCCAGCACCCACAGCACGGCTTGCTCCGGTTTGCTCTGGGAGCCGCTGTCCTGCACGGCACAGTCCGGCCGCGCTCCGGCCACCCGCGGGGCCTGCGGCCAAGGCCAGGAGCTCCAAGGGGCCCCGTTCAAAGCAGGACAGCACAGCTCCAGTCTGCATCTTCAGACACCCCCTTCTGCCAGCTTCACAGTCTGACAACAATTCAGGATGAAAACAACAGATTCACGGCCAAATCCCAGCTGGGGTTCCCTGAGCATCCATCAGACTGGGCTTCTCCTTGGCACCATCCCACACACATGGGCTGTTAATGAAGTGACCCAGATTATCCACGCTCAACTTGGTTCTCCACTTCAGCTGTGACTTTTAAGCTATAATTATATTTACAACCCAATGACAGGAGTGTATATAGGCAGGTTCTCAAACCCCAGACAGAGCCATAGCACACACAAAATTAACCATGAGTACTCAGCTGCAGAGTGGCAGAAATGGTGCTCAGGGCAGCCCCTGGATCTAACCAAGCTGGATTCCAGCTACAGGCTGCTAATTCACTGACCCCAAAGGAACACTATGCCTATAGATATGGGGTGGGTGTATACCTGTGTATCTATCTCTGTATCCATCTGCCATGAGGAATTAAAGTCCTCGAGGTACAAACTCCAGCACTGGCAGAATTTTGAGTGATACTTCTTGCTGTAACAGCGAGACAGCCCATGGTGCTGCTGGGAGTTAATTATGGAGCAGGGAGACACCAAGACTGCAGTTTACAGGGAACAGCAGTGGAAACAAGTGTTTCCAAAAAAACCTAAAACCTAAAAACTGAAACTAGTACTGCCAATATCAAGGTGAAGATTTCGCTGACTTTTAAAAGCCAACCAAGTTGATAGGGTCAAAAGTTAATTAAACCCACTTTACTTCCAATTATCTGTCATTTCAGGTTGGATTATTATATGGTTAAAGTATGAGCAAGAAGGGTCTAAGAGCATCATTCCATATTTACAAAAGGAAATATTTTCATTTTTTAATTACCAAAACCCCCAGCTTCATTAGTATTTTTTAAAAGTAGAGTTTCCTAGAAGACTTGGTTAACTATGGATTACTTTTTAAAAAAAATTCTTCATTCGCAGTTCCAACACAACCACACAACCAGAGACAAAGCCACTTCACTTGGTAGCTTTAAAACTCAGAGTCAAGCTTACTCAGGAAATACCTTCTAATTCCATCAGAGGTGATCCTGGAAGCAGCCCTAGGCTTCCAGCACAGAAGTATATTGTTGAAGGCAAGCGCCTGCTATTCAGAGCTCTTCAGAGGGGCTGTTAAATACACCAACTATTAACAGAAAGGAACAGTGAGAAAGAAAAGCATCATTGTTCCCACACTGACCAAATCTTGCATCTACTGTAAATATGTTAGCAAACACTTAACAGCACAGTGCCTTTGTGTCTTCTGTACCCATGCAAACATCTCATTATGGTTTTGCTTCCCTTTCAGAAGGCTCTCACATCCCAAAACATTCCTTCCTATCAATTTTTTGTTGACAAAACAAGAACAAAATCCTGATTGCTTCCCCTTCCTGTTGATAGGAGTGAGCCTGCTGAATCTTCTCTGAAGGAAACCACCAGGAGCGATGCACTCCAGCCTTAAAGACAGGTATTTAGCCCACAAGATCAAACTCGAGGTAGTCTGAACACTGCTGTTCAAAATCAACGGATTCTTTCTGAAACCACTGCTACCAAATGGTATAAAAGTGCAAAGACATAGTGTTTTTAACTGAAGTGTAATGTCTTGTAAGTGTGACTTAATGCATTAAACCGACATTTGCACCACAGGAAATAAAGCAAATATACCAATTAAAATAACTTTTTAATATCAATAAAAATATAGACGGCTTGGTCTCCAAGTCCATTTTGGAGCTTTTGAAGCATTTTAACCTGCACTTCACCCTGTATTATCCAAGATACATTATTTTCCACAGAGACACAAAGCACTTAGCACAGACCTTAACAGCACCCAAGGCGAAGCCAGAACAGACACTGACTGTCAGGCTTGCCATTCCCCTGCAAGCAGCTTGGGCAGGCTGTAGGCCAGCAGGAGAGCAGTGCAGTGAACTCCAGCTCTCTGTCCAGGATGTGCAGCCACCCCAGCCCTGGACACCGGGGGACACAGAGCTGCCCTGGCAGGCGGAGCAGGCAGATCCCTGGGCATACACCTCACTGTGCCAAGCACAACCTCAGCGTGCCCAATGCCCAGCTGCTGTCAGACCAGCCCAGGCACCTCCTGGAGAGGGCCATTCCCTTGCTCACTGCCCTCAGTTCTGTCCCAGCCTTTGGTACTGCTGTTATATGCTCTAGTCAGGGATGATTTATTTGTTCCCTGGTACGTGTAGCAGTATCTCCCTCACTCATCTTTTGTACAAGAGGAAGACATAAATGTAACAGAGACAGATCTGGGGTTTATTACTACATTGAGAGCCTGAGCTTGCGGTTAAAAAGTCTTTTCCTCAGCCTTATTAACAGCAGACCACCAGCCTTCCGATGTCAACACCCAGCAGGCAGCTCATGCCCAAACAGTTTCTGATCCTGCTAAACATAAACCTGAGCCCTACCACAGCTAAAGCCAGCACAAAGCCTGATGTCCTGCCCGAGTGGCCACAGGCAGAGCCATTGCAGTGCTGCTGGGACCCAACACACCCAGAGCTGGGGGAGGGATGCAAGGCACAGCCAAGGCTGGGATCCAGTGTGCTCGAACTGAGAGGAGGTAAATCCTGAAAGGATTCTGCCAATGCTGGTTTGGCCCCTCCAACTTCCCAGCTGCTGCAGCTCAGTCAGGGAAGCTAAAAATACTTTACTTTCTAAAAATCCCTATTCCATACGAGGCAGAGCTGTGGTTACCACAGAGATGGCACCACGCGATCCCCGCAGATCGCTCTACACCACCGTGCCTGGATGGAGCTCCGAAATAACCTGCTGAGGACGAGATCAGGGCTGCAGCCAGGCTCACCTCCACGGCCAACACGGCTGCCAGAGCTGCTCACAGAGGCCTTGGTGACCGTCACCCAGGACTATCAGCCTGGCTGCCTGACAGCACCGGGAGAAGGGAGGAGGCTCCCTCTTTCTAGAGCAAACATCCACAGAAACCACTGCCTCATGTTCCAAAGTATTCCATAAAGCATCATTTGAGTACCAATTCATTCACACATGATCTTGCTTATGAACAATTAATCCTGATGGACAGGACAACTACTGAGAACTCATTTCATTTCCTATCTTACCATCAAACACAGTAATTCTTCAAAGCCAGGAACACTGCAGGTACACAGCCCTCCTGACAGGGCCAACAGGCTCCCAACAAATCCAACAAGCGATGGTGTTCCTCACGATACAGAGCTGAGCCCGCTTTGAATTTTTCAAAGCCCAAGAAGAAAATGTCACTGGTATGCTTCTGAGAGATTAGTCCTATTTTAGTACAAGGGACTGGAAATTACAGTTCTATTGCTCTACTGATATGTGGACAGCAGGAAATTGCTAAGAGAAAGGATGGTACAGTGTAAAAATGAGGACATATACAAAAGAAGACACCTAGACAAAAAGAGACAAAAAAGAAGAAAAATATGCCTGCATAGAAGACTTACCAAAAAATCATGCCAGATTAATTCATGCTCTGCACAGCCTTGAAGTAAGCTTGATATTCCAACCACCAGTAAGAGATATTAAAAGACCAGACAACAGGATGGTTTTGAAATAAGAAACCACCAAATTTCTCAAGGAATCCTTGGTATAAAAAGCAAACAAATACAAAGTCAAACCACCCTCCTCAAATCCACGACCCTCAGCAGCTGAGTGCTAGATGCCCCAGGTCAGATCCCTCCACATGTCCTCACACAGCCAGTTACAGAGACACCCTCCATCCAAGCCCTAAATTTCAGAGAAGAATGAATACCACCTCCATTTACTGGACCCGGTTTTAATAAACTCCTTGATTTCAAATGACTGATTTTTTAATCAGTCCAGTTTTAAGGATGTAAATCAGTAACAACAGTGGTAATAATTTCAATTAATTTCTCCATCTTAAAAAGCTTACTGTACACTTTCTCATCCAAAGGAAAAAGGGGGCAAACATACAATCCATCAATCTCATTATGAATTCCTGAGAAGTCCAGATACATGAGATATTATATGGACAGGAAAAAAAAGTAGGTGTTTTCCCTTGCCTTTAAAAAGTCATTGTTGCCAAACGTTGGAGCAAGTGCAGAGGGGGTTTCTACCCTGATCACAGAGCTGGAGCCCCTCTGCTCTGGAGCCAGATGGGGAGAGCTGGGGCTGCTCATCCTGAAGAAGAGAAGGATCCAGGGAGATCTTAAAGCCCCTTCCAGTACTCCAAGGGGCTCCAAGAGAGCTGCAGAGGGACTGTGGACAAGGCCCCGGAGTGACAGGACAGTGGGAATGGCTTCCCATTGCCAGAGGGCAGATTTAGATGGGATATTTAGGAGAAATTCCTCCCTGGGAGGGTGGTGAGGCCCTGGCACAGGGTCCCCAGAGCAGCTGTGGCTGCCCCTGGATCCCTGGCAGTGTCCAAGGCCAGGCTGGACACTGGGGCTTGGAGCAGCCTGGGACAGTGGAAGGTGTCCCTGCCATGGCAGGGGTTGGAACAAGTTAAGTTTTGAGGTCAATTCCATCCCAAACCATCCTGTGACTCTGTAACCGAACACAAGGGTGCGAATCACTCTGACACCTTAAAGCAGGGTCACACCTGCTTGCCTGCTCCCTGAAATCTGTCCCCTGTGCACAGGAGAACAGTTAACACCCTTACACAGGGCACACTTGCAAGTATCATTTCTTTCCTTGGTTTCCCAACGGTTCCCACACTGCCCACAGGAACAGTGTCACCAATCCCAACAGCTAGAGCCAAGGTTGTCTTAAACTCAGCAGCCAGCACCAGCCATTAAATCCATACTTCATGGAAACCTTCAAATTAATCTCACACATGATACCAACTAACAGGAGTTTTCTATATATTCTAAAAATCCAGCAGCTCTGTTCCTGTGAGCTTCTCATTCTTGAATAATTTAAAACAGGCAGTCTCTCTCTCTGTGCCTCTTTCTCTCCTCCCTCCCCCCCATTTCTCATTCCTGTCAGTATGTACAAACCTTCTGCAATAGCTTTCAGAGTTCAAAAGGAACCACAACATCACAGCTGGGCTATGATAAATTTCACCTACATTCCCATACACTGGCTGTAGAACTTATAAATTAAATATTTCTATTCTCGGCAGGTTAGATTGTTGAGAGAAAGCAGATGCCAGGAGAGCTGGAAGCATCATTACTGCCAAGGGCTCCTGCAATGCCTGGGAACTAATTAGGTGAGATAAGAATGAAGATGATGGCATAAAGCAATCCACAGGCTTTGCTGCAAATCAGGGGAAGGAACACTGAGGAGCTTTGCAAAGCCTGTCTGCTGGCACACCTGAAATCGAGCTTAACCCCAAAACACATGAATAAAACATGTTGGCCAGGCATCTGAGAGACAGGCACATCGGGAGCACCGGGAATGGCTTGTAGGACAAGTCGAATCTGCTTCTCCCTTCATCAGCATGGACAAAACTTCTCAGTGGGATCTTTCCCAGGGCTATGTGCTTGAAAGGAACAACACAGTTACCTGGCCAACATCCTCTCCAGAGCCTTAGTAATAACTCTGGCCCCATCTCCTTTACTGCCATGGAAATCTGCATCCTAAGGATGAAGCTTGCAAAGAGTTTTGGACAGCTGGACCCATTTTGGTTGTGCCACCTTGGTTGTTGTGCTTCGCCCACACGTGATGCCAAGGGAAAATAAAAGGATCTACTTGCAGAGCACAGCCCTAATCTGTGTTTGCAAATCTATACAGGGGGGGAAAGCCAGAGCAAGGTTGGAAGAGGAAAAAAGCAGGAATTGGGTCATGTCCAAACTGACTGGATGAAGACAAACTTTGAATGAAGGAGGCTGTTTCCTGCCCAACAAAACTCTTATCACACAAACTGCACTCCAAACATACACCAGTGTACCTGGCCACAAAGTCTTCACCTGGAGCTTTGGCTTTGAATAATTTCACTGCAGAATTCATCTCTTAAGATGCAGCATGTCCCATGGACAGCTGCTGCTGAAACCACTTTCCAAAGATAAGGATTTATCAGAATTTCAGCACTTTGGTACAAAAGAACCTTTGTGGAAGATGAAAAAAACCCAAAATTGTAGTTTTTATCCTGCCAGGTATCTCCTTGCACTGAAAACACGTGAATCACATTACAAAAGTCCATGAAAAAAAGTTCCACTGTAAGTAAACACTGCACCCTGTCACTCAAAACTCAGCCTTCTGGTTATTCCTTCCATCTCTGTTTTACCTAAGAGGCACATGTATGTTTCTGTCATCACAGCCTTAACCTGAAGATGCAGTGCCCTTACAGTCTATACACATCCATGCACAATACTTGATGAAGGCAAACAAAATACAATAAAAATACTACACTACAGTGTGAAACTTGGTTTATCAATTTTCAGAAAGCTGTCCAAGGAGATGGTTCAGGAAAAAAGAAAATAAAATCCAGTAACACTTGCAGGCAGCTGTTAACTGCAGGCACAGCATTCGTGCTTGAGGATCAGCTGGAAATCCACGTTATTTGCAGTTGCACCGTAACACAGAACATCATGAGAGAGGCTCCCAAGGAGCGTGGGAATGGAATGGCAGAGTTTGAAACACACATGGCCAGTCCTTTACAGCCAGTGACGCAGCAAGATTATTTTCACACGATTGCTTTTCCAGTAAATACTACAATTTGAGAAGAAAAATTAATTTCAGTGAGTATCTGAAAAAAAGCACATTAATCCCTAACATATAAAGGTCTCATCAAAACCTTAAAGGATTTGCTAAGCACAGTTATTAATACTTTGCCTGTCTGCTTTGATTATATTTGACATAGTTTCCATATGGAAGCTTACACTAAATTTCATCAAGAGCTTTACTTTGTTTAAAGCATCAATCCATCCAATGTAATAAATATTTGCAGATATAGGAAAACATCACCTTTGTGGGTTCTCCTTATACAGAGGAGTGAGAGAATTCACGCACAGCTTCACTCCAATGCTTCCTGCTTCCTTCCTGAATAATACACACCTTGTCCTCCAACCCAATCCTCAGCTGCTTCACTTTGAATACAGCTATTTTGGCTTCACTACTTGTATTTGTGGAAAATCCTGCTTGTTTTCTTTGCACCAAGAAGCTTGAGGGTTCACTGAAGTTATTTACATAGATAAGCCTTATGAAATCTCCCATCAAAACAAAATTATTGGATGTAACAATATCATGCTAATCAGCCGAGTTACCAAAAAAAAAAAATCATAGCACTGATAAACCAGTAAGAACAGATACTAGTCCTGTCATCTTTCCATTCCTGTCTTCCCTTGTACATAGTCACAGTTTTTGTCTGATATTTAATGAAAAACCAATAAATTATGCAAGAAATAGAAGCAACCACGTCAAGGTCAAAACTTGGATAAGTAATTCCACATAATTTTCATTAAGATTGTCATTACAAGTTCACATCTAACACTCAAAGTACCACCAAGTTAGGATGCTCTCAGGAATCAGTGAGGCAAGCACCTGGACCCACGTCTGGAGACGCCCTAAGCCGAGCCCAGACCCCCTCAAACACAGCCCCTGGCACAGAAGTGCCGGTGCCAGCATCACACGACCACTCACAGGGCTGTGCCCCACACAATGCTCCCTCCACCCACCGGTGGGAATCCACCCAGGAACGGGGAAAATGTACAGCACCCACCTCTGTCCCGACCTCTGCATACAGCCATGGGCACAACTACGAGATTCAGCAGTTTTAACACACTGAAGACCAGGTCCAAAATATGATGAAAATCCACAAATCGAGAAGTGCACTTTAACCTTTTTGCTCACTAAATACAAAGATGTGACACAGTTTATCTCCCTCACAGGTAGGAAGGACTGACATCAGTATGAGAGATACATATTGCTGCAACATACCAACTAATAACAATGATTCTAAAGGAAGAATACAGCAATTGTGCTTGGGGTTTTTGCCTTTAGCTATTTGTCAGGTTTAAAAACTAGCAGAGTATTAAACTTGGTTAATCTTAAAAATAACACATTCTGTTTGACAAATTAAAAAAAAAAGTCTATTCCAGACATGCTAGTCCTAAACATTGTTGAACTACCAAAATTAGCAGTTACTTGGTAAAAATCCAGAAGCTGGCATGTTTTCATTTCCGTCATGGAGCGTGGCCATGTTACCCAAAGGAGCAGGGGGGCTCTGGGATCACACTGCTCACAGGGACCAGCCACTCAGAGGCTGCCAGCAGCTTCACCCAAGCACGGCTGCTCTCAGAAACTCAACTGCTGGGAATGCGTGCGCTGAGTTTAAAAAAAGAACAGCAACTTGAGAAAGAAAACCAAAAGAAAATCCAGTTCACAGATGGCAAGCAGAGCTTCTTGTGGCTAGAGATTTCAGGGGACCTTGCCAAGCAAGGATGGCAGGCATATTTCAAAAAATATTCAATTAAACAAAATGAGGTAGAACAGAAATTGCACATTGCCTCCTTTTTTTAAGGCCAAATCTGATGCCGCTGTGTTTGCAAAGAACACTCAAAGAAGTAAACAAGATGCAGCGATAAATTCCAGCGAAAGTCTGAAGCACTGCTCAATGAAAGCAGGCCAGTTTTGCTCCCTGCCTTGGTTTGTGCTCTGCAATTATCAGAGGAGCAAATATCAGGCAGTGCAGAGAGAGGACACTTCAGAGAACTGTGCCCCTCAAGTTTATCAGCACACCTGCTGGGCCAAAAACCCCACCATGGCCACTTCCAGCGTGCCATGAGGAACACAGGCTTTCTGAGAAGTGGTTCTAGCCATCCCTAACCTCCACAGGCAGACCCAGCTGTGTGCTCACCTCCCCTTCAGACCGTGCCCACCCACGAGCCCTCCCAGCACCGGGTGAGGGTGGGTGACAGGAGATGCTACCCTGCACCCCGCAGCACAGGAGAGAACGGGGCTGGGGCTGGCACATCAATTAATGAGCTGAACAAACAACGTGAGGAGCACGGTCACTTCGCTGATGGTGCAGCATTCCCTCAAGTAATCTCACCTCTATTCCTACTCACATTATTTAAGCAAAACCCAGCATCTTATGAGAAAGAGCAGCAAAGCTGTAGAGCAGGCTCTCTAAATCCAACCCACACATTCCCAGCACCAGGTACCCACAGCTCTGCTCACACAGCACTTGTCAGGTGCTCCAGACATTTAAATAATCTCTGTTAATGCCACGTCCTTTGGCATTTGCTTTGCATTTTTTCCATAAGGTAAGACACTTGCTGTACTCCAGGCTCTGTTTCAGGCACTGAATTTTGGGAAGGTTTTACAAACAGTTTGTTTTCCCATATTGAGACCTTGTCTCCTCAGTACATGCTATCATTTGTGGTGCATTTGTACTGCCAATTGTACTACGGGCTCTCCAGGTACCATAAGCTTAATTAATCACAAATACTAACTGAGCTCAGTTCAGTTGTTGCTCCTGTTTGAGATCCCTAAACAGCCAGCACATCTTGCAATATACTACAGAAATATTTACACAGCATGGCTTCAGACATGAGAATGTCCATTTTATCAATCTTTGAGGCACAGGCAATGATAAAAGGAGGAGAAAGGTACAAAACAGACAGAAGGGAGAACACTGCTCCAAGAAAACTCACTACCCTGGAGCCTGGGTTACCCTTCCAAACACAAGGAGAGGATTAAAAGGACCGAAGAGATTTACCACCTCTCTAATAACTTACCTGAAACACAGTTCACTGGGGCAGTATTTATTGCGACCTGTTTACATCACATTTTCTTCAAGTTCATTGTCAAAAGTCAGTCCCTTTCAAAATATAAAAAACCCCACCCAACCCAAACCAAACCAATAAAAACATCACCACCACAAAAAAACAACAAAACCAAAACACAACAACAACAACCACCAACAACCAAAGAAACAACCAAAAAAACCCGTCACACAACCAACTAACTGCATTTCTGAACTCTGGAGATAAATGCAGCTGGAGCACACCCGAAGGCACGGGCACAGTGCTGTGGCAAAAGGCACTGATGGACAAACACTGGGTGCTGGGGGAAAGAGCAATGCTGGGATCAGGGCTACTTCTACACATCTCAGGCCACTGCAGCACACCCCACCATCAGTCCCAGCCCCACTGACCACAACAGGAACCAGAACCAAAACACCCTGCAACTCAGTGTCTTCTGAACTGAGAGGTCTGTAGTAGATAATCCAGACCAACCACCTTAAGCTGCAAGGTGAGCAGTCTTTCCAGCTTTTTGTTGTGACTTACCATGAGCTTACCTTACTACAAAGGCCAGTTTGCCTGCAGATCCCTCGGTTCAGGGATCAGAGGGAAAATGTTCCAGACTCACAAGGACTGGGGCAAAGACAGCACCACAATGAAGCGAACGATCCATCCAGGTCACCCTCCGCCTTCGGAGGAAGCCAAGCAGGGCATCACCTTCCCAGGAACATGCAAGGGCCACTGCTGTATGGAAAGGACAATAACCCCAGAGCAGGCTGAGCTGTGAGCAGAGCTGTGATCCAAAGGTCTCAGTACTGCAAACACAGCACTCAGACCAGCATCTTCCCCCAGAGAAAGAATTGAGTGCTTTGGGAAGAATGCAGCTTCTACTCTCTCAGACACCTAACATCTATTTCCAAAATGCATTAAAGAATGCCACTTGAATTCATGGTTACTCTGACTATTTGGAAAAAGCACCCATTTGTCTCCCATGGCAAGTCACAGCTAGTGCTCAGAGGCAGACAGAAAGGTCAAATGAAGTAAATCCCCCAATTCCAAATGGGGTTTTGGCAAATCTTCCTATTGTATTTTCACATTATGATTTGCTCATGCTCTAGAGAAGAAACACTTGCACAATCCCACAGATATTTTACAGGACATAGGATTATACTTACAGTGATATACCTCAGGCTGGGCACACAATGGAAAGGGATACACTGCCCTGAAACATCAGGAAAATAGCATAGGAAGACTGTGAGCACCTCTCCTCTACAAGCACTGACACTGTACACCTCCTACTCTTTACCTGAAAATATGTACTAAAGGAAAAATACCCATTTTTAAGCAAGAAAATGCATGAAAAATAGAACAGAACACATGGAATAGTCTAATAAGCTGTCTTTGTGAATGTCACATTTCAAAAACATTAGAAATTTCTACTTGAACAAACAACTTTGTACGTTTTCTGACTTTTTTATATGCGCACTTAATGAGAACTTCAATTTTCTTAACGCTCTTAAGTTCATGGATTTAATTAAGAGGTTTTGGAAGGAGTGCTGTGAAGACCAAGTAAGAATTTCAGTTCTGCCAAGATCTCAGGAAGACACCTCACATTTTTCAACTAATTAAAATACTACTGAACCTTCTGAAAAAGCTGAGCAGCTGCAAGTATCTCCCTCTAGGACGGTGTGATGCAAGAAGTGTCAGTATGAGCACAATTCAAGCAAACATAGTTAAAGTGCTGTCTAACATACTCTCCAGTTCTCAATAAAAGCTCTGAGGAGCTCTAAGGAACACAGCAGCATGACCCAAGCATTTCCAGACTCCTCAGCAAAGCCAGCTTTTCACTAAAGCTGAGATTCACCACGGGCTTATTCTTGTGTTTGGAAGGAAAACCAGTAACAACCCTCCTGCCAAGTATGAGGCTACATAACATTCACTTTTAACTGCCTGAGAATTTGGGAGTTTGGGGATTTGCTTGGGGTTTTTTCTTGGTTGGGTTTTATTTGTTTGGGGGCTTTTAAAACTTTTTTTAAGCAACTGTCTCTTATCCAGGATATACATTAATATTTCAGTATTTGTGTAACACCCCAGGGAGATGGCTGTGAATCTGGATAAGAGCCCTGTCCATCCTCTTCTGCTCCAGTCCTTGTTCCCATTTCTGGACCCCACTGCAGGGGTGAACCTAAAAGTCGCAAACCATTCAAAACTGAGCAACTCTCGTGCATTTATGGTGTGTGGCACAAAGGGGTCTCTCCATTTCTAGGACACGACCCTGCACAGGTTTTCAGGATAAACCCATGCTCACCACCTCGAGCAGCAGATGAGACAGACCTCTCCAGCAAAGAACTCACACAGCCGCAAAGCTGCTGTTTGCAGAGAGGGAATGGGGAGATGGAGAGACAACACTGTCGATATCCACGGCCTCAAGAGACCCCACCAGCCCCGCCTTCTCCCGTGACCCACCCAGAGCACCGTGAGACCTGCCTTACCTGCTTCTGCCGTGCGCTGCGCCGGCGGGGCTGCTCATTCCCCAGCAACCCACCTGCGAGCCCCGGCCCCAGTGGAGCCGCTCATTCCCCAGCAACCCACCCGTGAGCCC